>CM076584.1:651725495-651992974 GCA_034641835.2 Pinus albicaulis | reverse complement strand
ATTAGTTATTTAGAGCCCGGTGAAATATATTTACAATGATGTTTCCCATCTTCTTCTACCTACCCAGTCATTATCTTCTAACATTTTTTCCTTCTATTTTAATCAGGTGCATTTGAACTAGCAACCCTTTATAATCTTTATTCTTTTTTGAAAGCAGCAAACTATCTAATGATACACTTATTGCATCCAAGAATCCAGATTTAAACTGTTGGATTCTTTTATTCTCTACCTAACTACTGAATTGTCATGATTAAACTGTATGACAATTCTTTGTTCACTATCTACAACTTTTGAAATTGAAAGATGACAAGTCAAGATTAAATTGTTCAACTCATCACAGATTATGGCATTTATTGACACTCTTCCATAATCAACTGCAAAAAGTAAAAGTAGTGGCATTTAGACTTGCACACTTTCATGTTTTATTCATCTTTTTTATTTTGGGGTATATTATTTTTTCTAAGTCCTTTGATTTTTCTTTTAGGACTTTTTACCCTCTTTTTAATTTTTTTGATTTTTAATTTTTTTACAAAATATGGGAAAATAAATTGTAGAAAGCAAAGTTTGTACATATTTAAAGACTACCATCAGTCACTTCAAAATTATGAATTCTATATTTATAGGTTACTAACATCGGCTTCACTTGGGGATGGCATTTCCTAGTGGAATGTCAATAACTCTAAGATCAATAGCCTTAAACTTTAACCTTGGTGATCCTGTAATTGCCTTCTGATTTCTGCAACAACTCATACTTATGATATTTTATACTACAAAGCTTAGGGCCTTCTCTTCGGGCTTCAACTTTGTAGATAAAATCTCCAATCCAATCTACACACTTGCAATGAATATTTACAATGATAAAGTAAATCAATCTAATTGTTGAGTGACACTTAAGAATAGTAGTGTTTCAGCATCCTACCATTCACTGGTCCTTCTTGAAGTTCAGTTCCATCCAAATTCCTGATGAAAAAAGAATTTTTACCTCTGTAACCATATATCACATAGGGTCCTTTCCATATAAATTCAAACTTTCCATGTTTGCATTTATCCTCTCTCTATGAATCCCATCTCAAAACTTGATCTCCTATGAAAAAATCATCTTCTTTAACCCTTTTGTCAAAAATATTTTTGATTTTATCATGTAAAACTTGTGATTTTTCATAAACTTCTTCCCTAGTTTGTTGAAGATGTATGGTTTCATTGATTCTTCGTTGAATATCATTTGTTTCCACCTGTGATTCCTGGATAATCTTCATGACTGGAACACCCAGGGAAGAGGGGAAAATTGCATCCATTCTATATACAATCTGATAAGGTGACGTTCCAATAGACTTTTTTTGTGGTAAATCTATCAGCCCATAAGGCATAGACTAGCTTTTTGTTCAAGGTCTTTTTGTTTTCTTGAAGTAATTTTTTGATGATATAGATTAAGATTTTGTTTGATGATTTGGCTAAACCATTACCTTGGGGATAATATGCAGTGGAATGACCTAAGGTAATATGGTATTTATGACAGAAAGAAATCATTTTCTTGGGTTTGAATGCAGCTACATTGTCAGTAATAATCTTATGTGGGCATCCAAATCTTGATAAAATATTACTTTCTATAAATGAGATTATAACTGAATCAGTTGCTTGCATAGTAGGAATGGCTTCTATCCACTTGGTAAAGTAATCTGTAGCAGTTAAAATACATTTATGTTGGCCTGAGGATGGAGGGTGGATTTCACCAATGAAGTCTAACCCCCATTGTTGAAATGGATTTTTAGTTGATATAGGCTTAAGAGGTAAGGGCAATAGTTTCTTTTTCCCTTCAAAAATTTGGCATTTGTGACAGGAGGTAACAAATTTGTTGACATCAGAAAATAAAGTTGGCCAGTAAAAACTAGCTCTCAATATTTTGTCCGTTGTACTCTTCTAGTATAGGTGGCCTCCACAGTCACCTGCATGAAATTCCTCAAGAATTTTTTCAGCCTTTGATTTTAATAAATAATTTAGTAAAATCCCACTATTTTATTTCCTGTAAAGTGCATTGTTTAAGATACAAAACCTCATTTATTTCTGTTTGATGAATATTGCTTTGGTTTTAGTTAACCCAGGAGGAGCTTGTAAATGTGTGAGTACAAAGATAATATCAGAGTACCATGGTGAGTCTAGATAGGCCTCACTAATCAATGGAGTCGTCATTTCCTCCTGGTCATCTATTTGTGCAATGAAATTTATATCTAAAGCATTACAATTGGATTCAGCCATCAATCTGGCTAAACCTTGTCCTTTAATGAGCTTTGTTGGTTTGATTTCCAGATCGTATTCAAGGATAGTGGCAATCCACTTTCCTCTCCTACTATCAGGTCCATCTTGTGTCAGAATATCTTTGATTACAGCATTAGGGACATATGCAATGATGTCAGAATGGAGTATGTAAACTCTGAAGTCCTTTATGGCTTTAACCAGGGCTAAAGCCTACTTTTCCATTATATTGTATTTCAGAGGTGCATCTCTGAGGGATTTACTAAAAAATGCAATTGGTTGTTCAAAACCTTGATTGTTTTTCTACAGAAGAACTGCAGTTATGGTATGTTCAGATGCAAAGGAAAAGATTATGAAATCCTTTGTATAGTCTAGGCTGATGACGACTGGTGCTTTTGTTAAGGCTTGTTTTATGGTTTCGAAAGATTGTTTGGATTTTACAGTCCACTTTTTTGCAGAGTCCCTTTTAAGCATATTGTTGAGTTCTTTTATGAGTTCAGCCAGATTAGAGATGAATATTCTTAAAATTTTGATTTTACCCAAGAATGCTTGAATTTAATTTATGTTTCTTGGTGGTTGAATGTTCAAAATAGCTTCAATTCTTGCAGGGTCTATTCTAATGCCTTCCTTGGAGATTATGTGACCTAACAGTTTTCCTTCTTCTAGTCCGAAAAGAGTCTTTTTAGGATTTAGGGATATACCATATTTTCTACACTTGATAAAGACTTGTCTCAGGTGATCCAAGTGTTCATCATTTGTTTTTGAAAAGACAGTAATATCATCAAGATTGATAACTAAAAATTCATGTATCTCCTTAGCAAAAGCAATATCCATGGCCCTCTGAAAAGTAGCTCCTGCATTTTTCAATCCAAAAGGCATTTTCACATACATGAAAGTGCCCCAAGGAGTGGTAAATGAAGTTTTAGTTTGATCATATTTATGCACTAGAATTTGATTATAACCAGAGAAACCATATAGTAAAGAAATTCTTGAAGAACCTGCCACCCTCTACAAAATATGATCCATTTTAGGCAAGGGGTAATTGTCTTTCAAGGAAGCTTTATTGAGATTTCTAAAGTCTATACACAGTCGAATTTCTCCTGTTTTCTTTCTGGTGGGCACTAAATTAGAAACCCAATCAGAATACCTGACTGGTGCAATTATTTGTGCATCAAACATTCCTTTAACTTCTTTCTCGATTAAAGGTAACAAAATTGGATTGATCCTTCTTAGTTTTTGTTGAAAAGGTTTTTGATTTTCTTTCAAAGGAATCTTATGTTGAATTATGTCTTTGTTGTAAGTTTTCAGATCTTCGTAACCCCATGCAAAAACATCCTGATATTCTTTCAAAAGTTCTATGTATTTAACCTTTTCTTCTGATGATAAGGACTTTGATAGTTTGATCATTTTTTATTTTTCATTTATTCCTAAGTTACACTCTTCTATATCAGACCTAACTGGTTCCATTTTTGCCTTTTGGGCACATCATTGGAATCAAACAAGTCTTCTAAGGGAGTTAAACCTCTGGGTAAAATGTTATGTTTTAAATCTATCAAATCCAGTTCATCTTCCATCTTTTCCTCTATATCTACTTTTTCCAAGTCATTTATGTCACTCTGAGTAAATATAGTAGGTCTATCAAAATTTTGTACATCTAAATCATTTATTTGAAAAAAAATTGAATCTATGTTACAAGGTGAATCTATATTACAATCATTATCAATTTGGAAATTTTGAAACTCTCCTTCATTGTTCAAAAAGTGATAGATTTGTTCATCTTCTGAGAAAATTTGCTAGTATTTTACATTATCTGGGACAATAGGTCTGTGTTTGATTTCAGCAGTGTATTTTTGTATTGGTGAAAAGGGAAATTTGCAAGTGCTGGCAAAGGTTGCTAAACAATGGGCTTGCAGATTTTGTTTTCTAAGAATGATAACAAACTTTCTTTCTAACAAATCCTCAACCAAATCATGTGCTGTGTCCCTGTATCTGGCCAATCTGGGATTGTGAATAGAGTATTTTGCGTTTATTTGTTTGATAACTAACTCTGAATCTCCCATGATCAAAATTCTTTGACCTCCCAATTTTCTAATGATTTGAAGACCTAAGATTAAAGCCTCATATTCAGACATGTTATTAGTACATTTTAAATTCAATCTAAAGGCATGTCCTTGGGAATGGCTAGTTTCAATGTTGGTGATCCATACACTAGCTCCAACTCCTGATTTATTCACTGATCCATCAAAATCCAAATGCCATAAAGCTTCATGACCTATGTAATCATCCATTATTTTAGGCTTTATATCAGTGAGTTCAGTTTGGATGTTATTATGATCAGAGTTACAGAGAATAAAGGAATCAAGATCAGTAGGAGTTGAATAGATTGGGTAATTGGTAGGTCTTTTAGCACTGCTGATCATAAACTTCATTAAGGTTTCTCTGTAAAGCTTTTTGGGCTGTCCAAATACCGAGGTATTGGCATAACTCATGTCAAGTTGTAGAGATCCCTGCAAATTTTCTCCCCATCAACGAGAAAGAAGCATGCCATACTTTGGCGGGATATCAGCTACCACAACATCCATGATCATGCTTTTACCAGGATATTGGACCAAGTTTACACACAAATCTTTAATCAATCCTATGCATTGGACTTTAGATGAATCAAATGAGAACAAATCTTTATATGGCTGGGTTATGTCTAGATTCAGGGTTTCCATTATTGCTCAGGGCATTAGATTATGGGAAGCTCCAGTATCTAGCATTACATTGTGTAATATCTGATCATGTACAGTAAGACTTAAGTAAAATGGAGGTATTGACCCATATGAATGCTTACCATCTACATTTGGACCAAAGATTAATTCAGGTCTATCATCAATCATATTAACTGTATCCTCATTTTCATTTACATTCAATGTTCAGTAATAATAGATTTATACAAGTCATTTTTAGCCAATTCAACTAAGGGAACAGCTATCTTTAACTTAGATATTTCAGATTGAATGTTAAATGTTGACTGAGATTTGATAGCTTGAATTATTTCATCTTTTGGAACTGTTGTTTGGGATGATTTTTCTTGGGTTTCAGTAGTTTTGCCTTTAGCTTGAGATTTTCTTTTATCTTCTGTTTGAGTTTCCTAATTTCTATTATCTTTGATCATTTTTTCAGGAACATTTTGAGTGTTAACAGATGCTTTGTCAGATTTGGAATTCTCAGTAGAAGATTTAGGATTTGATGATTTTGAGTCGGCTGGATTCTTTTTTGGATCAGTAACTGTTGCTGAATTGGTGGATTTTGGGGTATTAGCCTTTTTGGAATCTATGGAGGATTGAACCACTTCATCAGTGATATCTACAATCTTTGGACTAGGTTGTTTTTTAGGACTGGGTGGGTTCGAATTTTGTTTATTTTCTCTAGGAAGAATCTACAAAAGTTTCGTTTTGGGAGCCTCTATATTATTTTTGTTTTGACTTTGCTGAGTTGGAGCATTGTTTTTTGTAGTAGGATCATTTGTTTTCTTGCTCCTAAGGTTATATTGGCTGTGAATTTCATTGATTGTGAAGTCATAACCTTGCTTGTAGTCAAAGGATTCACTAGATTCCACTTTGAACTGTTGTAGCTCAAAGAGTTCCTGAGTGAGGAAAATTGTATTGCTTTCATCTATCCCCATAACTATGTTGATGTCTTCCTCATCCTCAACATTGTTTTGATAACTCTCAGCAAAGTTCTCTTGGAATGGGGGTCTGATGTTTTGATCTGGGGAGGGTTCTTTACCTTTCCCAAGATTGTTGTTTTTTCTGTAGTTGGGATTTCTGATTTGGGATTGATTATCCCATTGCGGTTTCCTTTCAATGTGGTCTAATCTTTCAACTAATTTTCCTCAAGTTTTTTTAATAAAATCAAATTTACCATCTAAGCTTGAAGCTTCTTCTTTGATAGTGACCCTCCTCTCATTTTTAAGTTTGGCTTTTTTGGCAAGGATATTGATTTCCACACCAACACAATTCAGTTGCATCTGTTCTAGGGTCTCTACATCCCTTTCTCTAAGTTGGTAGGCCATGTCTACATCAAAACAATCAGGGAATTTGAGCAGCACGGAATATGGAGTGGGTTTAAGTTCTGCAGGAATAGAATTGTAAATATTTTTGTATCTAGTGAAAAAGTCTTGGACAGACTCATTAGGAGCTCTTTTAATAGCATCAAACTCAGATAATATTTGTAGGGGATTTTTCTTCTGTTCCCATTTATTTAGGAAAGCTCTATGAAATGCAGCTAAGTCTGCTATACTACCAGCACCTAAATTTCTAAACCATGTTTTCACTTCTTCAGTTAAGCTTTGTGCAAACAACCTCATTCGGACATCATATTCATCTATATTCTCATAAATTTCCCAAAAATAATTCATTCTGGTGATATTTTGTTGTGCATTAATTTGTGAACAATTATCAAATAATGGGATATCCTTTTGGTAATTTTGGGGCATGTCATGGAGGTTTTGAGGTAAGACCAGGGGAGCATATCTAGCTGTCATGGCTTGTACCTTTACTAAACTAGGAGGTACAGTAGTAGTAGCAGGGATAGTGCTGGTTACAACAGTAAATGTGCTGAAGAATGTACTTGAAGAGCTTGGAAAAGGGGATGAAAAATAAGTGATATGGCTAGGGAATATAGATGAAGTGCTTATGAATCTAGTGGGTGCAGTCGTAGTGGTTGTAGTGGACTGAGTAAATGATGGAAATACTACTTTAGGCTGCAAGGGCAGCTCAGGGATGAAAGATTCTGTGGATGAACTGGGGCTGGATTGAGGATATGATGAATATATGATCCTAGGCTGCAAAGGCAACTCAGGACTAACAGGCTCTGGGGGTGAACTGACAGTGGAATCTATAAATGAAGTAGAAGTATACAGAGTAGAATCTATTGCTGGAAAGATGGTGGTGGATAATTGAGAAACTAGAGGTTTAAATTGAGACAAAAAATTAGCTAATTTAATAGCTTCATCAACGTCTTTAATTCGTGTAACACTTACCCTTTCTACTGGACTTTGAATTTCAGTTTTGTCTGATTTTATAGGTGCCGAAATAACTTTTTGTTTCTCATTCACAAAAGAAGTAAAATCAAGATCTATAACAGTTTCCTTTAAATCAGTTTCAGAATTGGTTCTAAATAATGATTTTTCAAACTTGAAATCAAATTCAATATCTGATAAGCTTACTAATTCTTTGGGTAAAGAATCATCCTTTATTAGGGGTACTTCAGTTTATGAACTAACAGTTTGTTTTTTCTTTTTTCCTATCTAGTCTGGATTGTCTACTATATCTGTAGGGTTGGGATTAGGGTTGCATCTAGTATAATAAACTTTATTTGGAGCCAGAATGATTATTGTATAAATACCCACAACCTTTAAACTTAACCTTAAAGTAGAAAAGATATGTTTTAAAAATCTTCCTCTAAGATTAAACTTAAAACTGGAGAGTGGTTAGTTTCCCCAGTGGAGTTGCCAGTATGTTATCACCCTAGTAATTCTTAGGTCGTGGGATTTTGATTTATAGTTAAAGAAAACCAGGGGTAACCAAGAACCACTTTTGAAATCTAGGATCTAGCCTTCCTAAATTCTGGAGAGGGATCTCTCTTCAAATTTTAGCTTGATTTTGTTATAAGATTTTAGGCTAGGTATGATTGGACAATTGGTTTGTTTTGAATGTTTGGTGGGAATAAAAGGTACTTCAAGGTAACCACAGAGGGATCTACCAGACCATTGGGCTATGGAGTCAACTTCTTGGCAAGCAGAGCCAGGAAATAAGGTTAAAAGAGAAAATGTACTAAGGGCAGGGTAGATGATCTTCAAAGGGTTTGGAATAGGCTTTTTTGGTGAAAGGGGTGAAGTCTGAACAAAAGGGAAATTAAGAATCCTTAAGTTACAGAAAGGAAGATGAAAGAAAGAGTTCAAACAGGGACTAAGAGCATTTAAGAATTCTTAAGTCCGGTTATCAGCAGAAAACATATCAATGAATAACTAGTAAAAAACAGGGAGCTTTTTAGCACTAATCCTGTTTAAGCTTTCCTAGTTAATCATTAAAGACAAAAAACATTAAAATGTATGTATGGAACTTTGAAAGATAAATAGTGAAAACAGGAAAATACTTGACTTATTTGATCAGCACAAGAATCCTGAGTTATGATGTCTATTTGACTTAGTTCCAGTCTTCTTCTTTACAAATCGACTCACACAAACTCCAATGTATTCAACAAAAATGTCTATAGTAGTCTTGAAAAATTTTATTCCACACTTAATACTTCAAAAAGAGAAGTATTTATAAAAAAATTATTACAAAATATCTGAGAGACATGTAGGAATATCTCTAGGCAAAAATAAAATTATTACATAGAAAGAGGGACAGTTGTAGAACAAACTGGCTAGCTGTCCTCTTATCAATAAAAAATAGGACTAATTATCTTAACTTGTTTCTTTGTTGTAGCTGCTGGAAATGTTTGCTGGAATTTTGTAAAAAGATCTTTGGAAGATAACTTGGAAGACACTCTTTCCAATTCACATCCTTTAACCTGTGTTTTATCTCTGATACTCTTTACACTGTTTTCTTACTACTTTACTGTTGTAAAATAAGGAATAATCTGCAGTAAAAAGGCATTTTGACTAATACTCTTCGACTCTGATCATTACCCTGATACACTTTGACTGCAAATCTTACCCTTTAGGCAATAGTAATATTTTTCTTTTCATGTAATTTTCTGCTTTGTTTGCAAACCTTTATATCAAGTCAGTGAATTCTTGCCATTGTTCTGCACTGGGAATTTTCATGTTCTTCAATTTCCTGTAGCTCTCATCTGCCTCTGTATACTTAGAAAAGTTGGGCTTCACAATGAAGATATGTTTAATTTCATTTTGTAGAAAGAACAAGTTCTCAAAATATTCCAAAATAACTTTTCCAGTTGGGGATCCTTGTGGTAAAGGTTTGCTGACCTGCTCTTTGGCATAAGCCCTAATTTTCTTATCATAACCCTTCTGTGCCATTAAATTTTCATTTAAGGCATGAATGTCTGGAAGGCCTGCTTGTGTTAGTACAGTGTATTTGGCCCAAAACCTTGTAATTGACAGGTTCATGTCTTTACATTTATCCTCCAAATTGTTCATCATATTCCTTTTATTCAGGACTTTCTTGATTTGTAGTATGCTTTCAGTTTTATCCTGAATTTTTAGCTCTTCCAGCTCCTCTCTATGTTTTCTGTTCAAAAATTTAATAAGTTTCAAAGCTTGAGAAGGTTTTTCAGCCAATTCTTCTTTGGTTTTCTGAATTTCTACTTGTGCTACCTTGAGTAAAACCTTATGTTCATAAATAATTTGGATTGAAGGCCACTGTAGATGTATGCCTGGAATTATGTTGTTCCATAGATAATTCTTGATATATGACACTTGTTCACTGAAATTAACCTATTGTTGTAGAATCTTTACCTGCTCCTGCAATCTGTTGGCTCTCTGCTCGTGTCCCTTGGATGTAATCAATGCATCTCTATTTGATGTTTCAAGATTTCGGATGGTGCCTTTCAAGTTGATTATCTATTTATCCTTTAGGGACATGTCTTCCATAGCCTTGACTATGTCAGTTGTTTCACCTGCTTGATTTACTAGTGATGTAGATGATGAAGTGGCATAAATGTCTTTAGATGTAATTGACACTGCAGTTGCCAATACTCATTTTGGTGCTAAATGTTCTGCCAATGTAGAAGGAACAATAGTACTGAAAGTTGGAACGACTGTAGGAATGGAGAATTCCTGTGCTTTTTTCAATGTTTCATTTTCTTTCATTAGAGTTTCTATTTGATTTTCCATCTCTTTGATCTGAGCTATCATATTTAAAACTAGCTGCATAGTTTCATCCTTTTTTGTTTTTTCCTGAAGAATTTATTTAGCCTGTGGGTGCTCACTCTGTGGTAGTTTAAGTTGCTTTCTCAAGGCATCAATATCTTAATTCTTTTGCCTTATCAATGTCTTATCAACTTCAGTATTGGAGGGATCCACTCCAGTTTCTATCACCAAATCTTCTAAGGACTTGATCCTCAAATCCTTAGCATGTAGATATGCTTTATCTAATTTCATTTGAGCTTGTAAATTAGACATAGTCTTTTGAAGCATGGTAGCACTCATGGTTTTGCTAACTACCTTTGAATACAACATCTCTGAAGCACTTCTATGAAAATCTATCTGGTCAAGTTCATGTATGATATCAGCATGTACTTCAAACTCTGTTTTCTTGTAATCTGTAGATGACTTTGGGTCTGTAACCATTGGTTGGAGAAAAGACATAATCATTTTGTTTGTTGAATAATCAAAAGCTGTGACAAGTCTGTCTTTATCTCCTGGTTTCTCTTTAAGAAGTTTAGAATAGACCTCATTCTTAATTAACTCATTCTTTTCTCTGATCTTCTTGAACTTTTTTCTGGATGTCAGAATTAGTTTATTTTTCTGCTTTAGAGGAGGAGGGAGCTTCTGTATTTATCGGTGTTTCAATCATTTCTTTGCCTTTTCCCTGTGATAGTACCTTCTCATTCTGAATTTCTCTAAGTGTTTCATTGACAATTATTGTGGCCTCATCATCTGTTTTCTAGCCATTATTATCTTTTATATCTAAGATCCCTTTTTCTTCTATAGTAGTCATTATGGCCTTCTTGCTGCAAATTGTCTTAAATTTATTTTCTATAATTGTTTTTGCTAAACAACCTTCTTATTTTCTAGGTCTTTTATTAGCTACTTGTTGGCCAACTGTAACCACTTGTGTATTATCCATCTATTTTTCTTGCAGGTTATCTTTTTTCATCCCCTGATTATCATCAATCAATGTGTTTGAAACCCATTCAATCTAATTAGCATACTTCTCAATTAGTGGTTTTGAATCGTGTAGGAATGGGGTTAAATTACACTTGACCCTGAGGTTACTTATAACACCTTGAGGATCATACTTCCAGTAAAATCTTTCTTGGAATTTAAATTGTGATAATTTGCTGACCATGTCTCTCAAAGCATCTCTGCTATTGACTATGAAGGGGCCAATTTGACTTTTTAGCTTGAACTGTGCTTTCTTTTTGGAGGCTATGAAATTCACTGCATCTACATTCAAGATCTGTCTTAAGTACTCCAAAGAAAAAATCCTGGTAGTTAGAAACTTAGGTAATTTGTAGGGAGCGAGGAGTGCACCATACACTCTGATTTCTGTGTGATTTTCATACAAATACCAATCTCCTACCTTATAGTTTTCAGACAACTGTAAAATTATTTTGATGTCTTCATTAATCCTTGGTGGCTCTAGTTTGTTCAACAAACTCATTGCAGGTTTAATAAACAAATCATTGAAGACTTTGTAGTTGTATTCACTACTGTTTTTCCTGAGTAGAGAAGTCCAGAATATCACTGAAAGAGGTTTACCTTCCACATCCGTCTTCTGTAATGTAATTGGGAAATTGTCTGCCTGAAAAAATAGGAAGAGATGTAACAGATGTGATGAATATCTGAATACTCCTTCATCAGGTAATTTAATCAACTGATAATGCATATTATCAGCAATGAATTTTTCAAAGTTTAAGACTACTTTTGGATGTTGTCCTGGAGACAAGATAGAGAGGAAATCTAGAATGGAGGCATTTATAAACTCATCATTAGCATAGCCTAGTATGAATGAAAGCATGGAAATGATTTGTCTAGAGCCCTTAGGGAAATCAAAAGTATCATAAGGTGGATTTACCTTAGGAAGTTTAACATGATTAGGCATGAAGTTTTAGAGGATCATAAAATTCCTAGGGAAATCCAAGTCTAAATACATCTGAGTAAAATCTTCAATGGACAATGAGACTACTCGTGGATCATGGCTTAGTTGGAGCATATCATTGATGACTTCAGCAGTTGTGTAAAACAGGACCTCATTATCTTTGTTCACCATGCATCTCTGGTCAGGGATATAGTGTAATTGACACAACCTAATGAAATCTTGATCTTGATGGGTGATGGGAACTATGTATTTAGGCAAGTTGGAGTCCCATACAGGTATATCATTTGCCACTTTCTTCTCAAATTTTTCATGACACCAACTATGTACTTCAAGTAGATCAAATTCTAAGGTAACATCAACAATTCTATAGTCTAAATCTATCAAGGGTTTTTTCTCTTCAGAGGTAACAGGTGGCTGCAATGGTCTGACTGCTTCAATGGAATCTGCAGTTAGGGCAGGAGTAGGTCTATCAATTTTTGAAGGTTTAGGGTTTGGAAGCTTGTTGGAGGAAGGCTTCTGAGGTTTGGGACCTCTAGTCCTAGGAGTAACCTGCGTTTTTTTCATTTTAAATGAAACAGAGCAAGATTAGACTGTTTTCTCATCTCTTTTTGGAAACAGAAGGAAAATTGAGCTGCTTTGGGAAGAATTCAGAATCTGGGTGAGGGTTTTAGAAGGAAAATGCAGAATTACTATGTGTAGAAGAGTGGAAAGGGATTTTGATGGTTTTTTTAGTAATTCAAATGAATTTTAACCGTGGAAATAGCTTTTGGATGGTCAAAAACTCTTTAGGTGGAAGTGGAAAATTCTGAGAAAATTTTAACAGGGTTTCCCCTGTTTTTTCAAGGTTTGAATATTTTCAGAAGGTTTATATTTTCAAAGTGCTTTAATTTTGTCCTTTGAAATTAAAATTTTGCAGGTTGGATTACGGAAAAAATACCTTGAATAGGTATGGTTGCGGTCGAAGAGGGTTTCCAGGTTGTACCAGTCTTCAAACTGGTCGCATTTGTTTGATAGCAGGCATGGAGGGTCTTCGGAGTTGAATTTCAGAGGGAAAATCAGCTTCAGGTAGGAAAATTGGTCAGCAGATGCTCAGCAATGGTGTCTGTGAATAGTTTTCTGAAGGTCAAAGGCGCAAATGATATCAAATAATAAAAATAAGGTTGAAACCTTAAGTTTTATCAATATACATAACATTTATTACAGGTCGAAATTAATGGCTGGAGCGGTTTTCATATTTGAAGGCGAAACCATTAGTGGTTATCGCATTGCCTCAGGGCGGTAAATGGTTTTTTCACTTTTGGAATGTGATCCAGTAGAATTGCGACACGTAGCGTATGGTGGTTTTGGGAAACAAATTTTATCGCAAAATTTTCTACAAACTTCCCCCGATCACTTTTGTAGTGCGATATGGAATACGCGCCATCGGATTTGATCGCCCGATGCAAACGGTTGAGATTTTTGGGGAAGCTGCGGGGGTATGGAAAGGTGGGACCCAGGTTAAATATTAGCCATTTATTTGATAAGCAAAGATCTACGGTCATGTTTTAATGCAATGGGGAATGGTGGGGCGAAGGAATGGTTTATCGCATTAGATTTGGACCGTCGGATTAATGAAATGAGGATGATCGGAGGGATGGGAATGAATGCGAAGGCGCATAGTTATTTGATGAAGTTTATGTATAAAAGTAGTTTATACATAGAATGGGGCGGGTTAAATAAAGTTCAACCAAGGTTCGGACTTTGGTAAAGGGATATATACCGGGAGAAAGGGGTAAAGTTAAAGCGTTAACCTTGGGTAAAGGTAAATGCGGGAATGGGAGTAACATTATTTATTTTCTGTTCCTTTGTTTGATTTTAACTTTATTATATACTTTTAGATTTATTTCAAGTTCTAAAACTATATGGGAGCGGGAATATTTTTTATGGGTAGTTTTTTGTCAAAGGGGTAATTTCGGGATGTTATTTCAACATGTGATTAACATCTTTGACACAAAAGCATATAATAAGGGGGTTTTTAGGTTATTAAATAAAAAGAAGTTATATTTATAGGACTAGGATATTTGATAGGGAGTTAATAAAATAGGTTAAGTGTTGATATGAAAGGGACAATGAATACTAAAAAATTCATAAATAAAACTAAGGAAAGTGAAAATTAGAGTAAAGCTTTATTTTCATAACTCATTCACTTTTTACTTAGTATATCATGTTTTTGAGGGTTTTTATGTTTTTTAAAATGGAGGAAGTTAATCAAATGGGCCTTTATGAGTGTTAATATGAAAGGGACAATGAATACTAAAAAATTCATAAATAAAACTAAGGAAAGTGAAAATTAGAGTAAAGCTTTATTTTCATAACTCATTCACTTTTTACTTAGTATATCATGTTTTTGAGGGTTTTATGTTTTTTAAAATGGATGAAGTTAATCAAATGGGCCTTTATGTAACATTTAAGTAGGAAAAGAGTTCGCACTTATGAAGTTAAATGGTGATGAGTGCATGAAGGGGTAAATGATGAAAATTTCAGGGATTAATGTAGAAACTTAATATTTTCAACTAATCATTCTTTGAGCCTTGGGTCCAGTCCCAACAAAAGTCAAGGAAATGCCCTGAGCCTCTTTGACTGACAATCTAGAACATAAAATTGCTATTGGTAGGGAAAATTAGTTATTTATAGCCCAGTGAAATATATTTACAATGATGTTTTCCACCTTCTTCTACCTACCCAGTCATTATCTTCTAACATTTTTTTCTTCTATTTTAATCAAGTGCATTTGGACTAGAAACCTTGCAACATTTTATTTTTTTGAAAGCAGTAAACTATCTAATTCTACACTTATTGCATCCAAGAATCCATATTAAACTGTTGGATTCTTTTATTCTCTATCTAATTACTAAATTGTCAGGATTAAACTATTTCACAATTCTTTATTCTCTATCTAAAACAAGTAAATCAAAATATGATAAGTCAAGATCAAATTGTTCAACTCATCATGGATTATGGCATTTGTTGACACTTTGCCATAATCAACTGCAAAAAGTAAAAGTAGTGGCATTTAGACTTGCACACTTTCATGTTTTATTCATCTTTTTCTTTTGGGGTATCTTATTTTTTCTAAGTGCATTGATTTTTCTTTTAGAACTTTTTACCCTCTTTTTGATTTTTTTTATTTTTATTTTGTTTTTTATTTTTTACAAAATATGGGAAAATAACTTGTAGATATTTACAAGACTACCATCAGTCAAGTCAAAATTATGAATCCTATATTTATAGATTACTAACAAGAAGCTGAATACATTCTGAGAAAGGGGATAGTTTCGAAGTGCAAGGAAAAAGATACTAGCGTACCTAAGACCAGACCCATGCCGCTGAGTGTGGTTAGATTAGTTCGATGGGATATTCGAAGTAGATGTTCGATTCAATGTTCAATTCAATAGCAGGGGACGAATCCACCACAATGAGGGGACAAATCCCGGCCATTTATTATCTGTATAATATAGATGCCCATTCCCGTCCTAGTCCTAGGTTCAGGCTAGAGCCTATTCATGATCGAGATGCATAACATGTTTCATATCCACCAGTCCTAGCATTCTTTTGACATTGCAAGCAAAACAGTTCTTGTAGACACTGTCCAAGTGATTTCATGGTAGTAAAACCTTAGCCTAGAAAACTCTATTCATTACAACATAAGCTCAGTACAATATAAGGATGAAGCCTCATGCAAGGTGAATACGCTTTGTTCTTTACCAGGTGCTAATATGATCCCTACGAGGGATCGGCCACGAATAAGAGAGGTGCCACCGGTAAAGAACCCAAGAATCTCATTCCACCACCAACCTATTGATTGGGTGGATCTCATGTGAATTGGAAATGGAGGCGTTATTTATCCCCACCCATATTCTAGATAGATTTTTTTGTTAGGTTTGATTTGTGGTAGGCCTGCCAAACTTCATCAAAATAAGGAACATACATTGGAGCTTTCATGATCTAGTCGAATACGATATAAACAGCATGTGTGACTTCTGATTCAATACATTCGACTCTTCCTATAAGATAATAAAAAACATGAATCCATAGTAATATGGAACAAAAAAAACTTGATCCATAAAATACAAAACCCATATATTAAACCCATAGTAAACTCTAATAACATGTCAGGAAATAAGAGAGTTTGAAATTTCTTGGAAAAAAGTGAAGAACAATACCCTAACTGACCTCTCACTGAAGTATTACATTTTTTCAACAGACTACTAGGGTTTAAGAGTGAAAAGTAATTTGCGTTAGGAGACTAAAACTTCAAAATAATTAGAAAATGGTGTCTTATCCTCCTCGGCCTCTTTTTTACTGGCGTCCTCCTTGAACTTCTTGGGAGATCCTCGATCAAATCTTTGGCCTCTGGTGAGCGAGCGGATGACCTTGTGAAGAGAGATGAAGGCTTTAGGGATGGGCCATCACTCCCACGGTGGGGAATATTGTTTAGATTCATTTTGTGGAAATAAATCACCATGATTGAGGCACCCCTCCTTCTCTGGACAAACAGTGCAACACGAGGGAAATGAAAAAAATTGATATTTGAATTTTTTTGATATTTTGACCCTGCAATAGGAGGGAAATAAAAAAACTAGATATTTGATTTTTTTTGATATTTTGATATGAAATGAGTTTTTTTTTTTGGTCACAAAGAAGACATATATGAAGCATAGAATACAATTTAGGGGTGAGTGGGAAGGCATTGTTGAGGATCATTTTTTACAAAGTTTTAGCATGGAGAAAGGTTCAACAAATTTTGAAAAAATATGAATTTATAGAAGTAAATATGTAGAAGGTTGAATATGTTGATTCATAGAAGGTTGAGTATATAAGGTTAAAGAGTCATCTCATATGTGTTTTTCACCTAGTTTTCTAGATAATTTGTATATATCTCTAAAGAAATAGAATATTTTGCATTCTATTTGTGTGTTGAGTGGCTTATAGTTGGTAAATTCTCTATTATAATTTCGAATTTTTTGAGGTCACTCTAGTTTCCTATATATGTAAGGTCTATAACGTAATTAAATAGATTCAATATTAGGGAGAAGTTGTAATGGGGATTGCATTTGTTATTAGCTTTTGGTGTTCACTCTACATTAGAGTTATGTAATACTGTGCATGTTATTAGTATAATGGATTACTATTCTACATATGTGTTTGTATTTGTACTATATTTGGGTGATCTATGTTAGTTTTTATTCATAATTATGTTAGTTATAGTGGTTTAAATGGATGCTAATAATATCATAATGAATGTGATCCCCACTAAAATATTTTACATTTTTCACTTTATTTATTGGGAAATATTATATGTTTAAATAGAGAATCCATACAGGTGAAGTAGATTATAGAGGAGAGGAATAACCTGTTTCTGAGTTTTTATTAATAACCCTTCACACAAACTGACAATTCCACCCCTCCACCATAGATCCAACATCCTCGAAACCATACAAAGACAAAGCCCCTATGAGGGGCTGCATCGATTCTCCAAACAAGTTTTCATTCAAATTTCCTCCCACTAAGGTGTCCTTGATCCAACATACTACTCATGTGTTACCAGGTGTGACAACCAAGAAAACTAACAATCATCCACCCTATAATTGACCCATGAACAATTTTGAGGCAAACCCAACTTCTAGCTCATTATAGAGTCACACTCTTTGCACACACAAACAATTTCCATCACCATTGAAAAAATGTGGTTGTGACTCTTCACAACTTTCCAACTAATGTTGAACTAATGTCCAACTAACAAAACCAAACTAGCAAGAAACTCAGGTGAAAATTTGTCAAAACTACATATAGAGGAAGCACCTACGAGGGAGACACAACAATCCCCAAAAGGGGGTTCCTGTTCAAAGTGTCTCCCACTAAAGTGGTGACCCAACATACCACACCTCGTGTTACCTTTTCCAAAATTTCATATTAGTGCTTATGTTAACTCCATCAAGTAAGATTTTTTTTTGGATTTATGAGGCTTGGTCTATGTTAGTCTTCCTCCAGTAGACAAAAAAAACTCTAAAATGTATGATTCTTCCTAGAATTTTCATCAAATATAACTTAGATCATCATCATGGAGAGTTAGGTTTTTATTAGCTTGTATCGTAACTCATCTTACAATAACCTCGATCAAATTGGCTTAAATCCATTTTTATGCCCAAATTTGAGATTTTCCTTATCTTAGCCTATTCTAGGCTTGTGGTAATAAACCAAGACCCTTGGTCCTTCTCTTATAACAGATATATTTCGACCCTAATAGAATAGAGATAATTTGAGACTTGTGTTAGCTCTTTTTTTCAATAGGAAGTGTGTTTCCAACCATAGAAGGTTATTCTTACAAACTCAAATTCTGGTGAATACATCCTTCATAATCTTGACTAGATGAGACAAATTTGAACCCTGTTCCTAACTCTAATATCATGTTGAAATAAAAATTCATAGTATAATTTCTTAACATGATAATTTTTTATATGTGTTTTCTCATTTAGACATTACTTCATTCATTGGGTCATCAAGCAATTATACAAATACAATTATACAAGTTAAGAATAAGACTTGAAAGAGGGAAGCCTATGGTTGTGATAAGGTGTGAAAAAAGTAATTTCAGAGAAAGGGAGAATTTGGGTTGGGCACAACATTTTTTTTCTAATAACCTGGTTGGGTTCCAAAGTTTCAAAAAAATTAATTCTATCTATGAGGATATGACAGCTACGGAGTGTCAAGTTGTTCTAGGGAATGTAAGGTTCCCATGTAAGGCTAGTTGTGAGGGCATGAGTGCCAAGGTGTGCTTGAGAATGATAATATGTGACAAATAGTGCGAAGGCATGTCAAACATGCTAATATGTTCCAAGTGTTAAGGTATTCCAAAATGTGCAAGGGTGTGAAAATGCGTGTCAGGGATGGTCAAGGAAACAAAATGGAGAAACAAGTTAAACTACAAGGTGATGAACACATAATAGGGTTAATACATCATCAATTTACCTTTTTGGTGAGGGGAATTCTAGGCACACCAACACTAGGTATGAACAAGTGCTAACTGCCAAGTGTTAGTGCATTCTATGTGCCAAATATTCCTCTATTTCTTCTCATCTACTTTCTAATAATTGATCTCAAATAACTTTAATATTAAACCATGTCAAAGCATACCAAGTCATCTCAATGCATGTCACACATGCTAAACTCTCCAAGCGCTAACATGTGCCAGTGCCAATGTGTGTTAGGGAGTGTTATGCATGCTATGAAGTGGCAGGGCATGTCAAAAAGTGCTGAGAAGAGAGTGCCAGTGCATGTTGAGGAGTGTTAGGGAGTACTAGGACAACACAAGGGAGCACTAGGTCAAAATGCATGGAAGTGAATGAATATGAGGGTGTGTCCAAGAGTAACAATGAGTGCTAGTTGTCATGCCAAGGAGGGAGTGAGAAGGTATTCTAAGAATTCACACACTATATTGACCACTCACTTCTTACCATTCCAACACCATACAAAAAAAAACCCTAAAAATGTCATTCTTAAAATATCATGTGTAGTTTCCTAATGTAATTCAAGTATAATATCACAATTACTTATGTTATTAATGGTGTGATCATTTTTTTATTCTCTTCAAAGAATTCTCTATAGACATGCACCCATCAAACATAAATCATTGAGTTAAAATTAATGGAAATGAATGAATAAGAGGGTGTGTTGAAGAGTGTTAGCGAGTATCAGGCGTGCCAAGGGGGGACTGATAAGGCATGCTATGTAATTATATGGTATTTCAAGAAGTTCCAGGTTGTGCTAACATGTGCCAGATAGTGCCAAGGCATGCCAAGACGCATGTGTTAAGGCATGAGGAGATGTTCTAGGTGTTAGAGTATGTGAACGCATGTCAAGGGGTGTAAGGTGATAAAATGAAACACCAAGTTAAAATGAAAATAAATGAACACATATGAGGGTTAATAATTTAGGAACTTACCTTTTCAAGAGGGGCATGATAGGCATACCAACACTAGTGTCAATACATTCCAAGGGCTAAATTTTAGCATGTATTAAGTGCCAAATCATATTCTATTACTTCTATATTAATTGTGAATAATTGATCTCAAATAAATTTTAACTTAAACCATGCCAAGGAATTCCAGGGCATCCAAACACATGCCAAGAATTTTCAAGTGCCACTAAGTGCCAAGAGCCAATATGTGTCAGGGAGTTATAGGTAATGCTATGGAATTCTAGGTTTTCTTAAGAGGGAGTGACAAGATATGATAGATATTTCCAAGTCATGCTAGAGTGCTAGGGAAGAATACCCAGATGTGCCAAGTGCTAATGTGTGTTGAGTGTTAGCGAGTTCCAGGGAAACACAAGGGAGCACTATGTAAAAAAGTATGGAAATGAATGAATAAGAGTGTGTGATAGGGAGTTTCAGCGAGTTTCAGGTGTGTTAAGGAGGGAGTGAAATGGTATGCTAGGCAGTGCTAAGTCATGCTAGTGTGCCAGAGTGGCATGTGGCCAAGATGTGCCAGGTCCCAGTGTAATATTCCAAAATTTGCAAGTAGCAAATTGGAATATTAAATTTTTCTTATATCATCTAGGAGATGAATAAAATGGGTTAAAAGGCCATTGATTAGGAATAAAATCCCTCATAGTGTGAAACGGATGATTGGAGCAGCTTATTTTGCACCTTCCAGTGTAAAAAGGGGGCAATTTGCATGAGGACAAGGTCAAGTTTGACCAAGTCAAAAACACTGCCTAAGAGGTGTAGCTTGCATGAGAAGACAACGCAGTTTGAGAGGGAGTAATGTTCTCTGTGGAAGAAACCCTAATGTGTGGGTTCCAGGGAAAAAAGGCATTCACTTGCATAAAAGGAGGCAGAGGCAGCCATAGTGAGATATCTTTGAGCATATTGATTTTAGTCTGAAGACTATTTGCATCCTCCAGCTATTCAATTGAGTTGCAGTGATGTTTATCACAAGGGATTCCTTTTTAGGATTTATTCTCCTTTTTGAGAGGCCTCTTGAAGGATTTCACTTCATTTCTTCACATCTTGGCTCAATGCAAAATCCACTCCTTTCAGTCACTGCGTTATTTCTGCAGAAGTATAACGTAGTGTTGCTGGGTGTTGCAGTGGAGGGTTTCGCATCACCTTTCCTTGGCTCATATTTCAGAGGAGGGAGCTCCTATTCCTCTGGGAGGTTAGTGAAGGATATTTTAGAGCTCATTTCACATCTTTGGCACCAGACCAAGCATTCTCTATCTCCTACAATGCAGTCTAGCTCCTTGATTGCGTTATTTCTGAGCACATTCGCAGTTGGGGTTGCACCAATACTTTGGAGGGAAAGATCTTCTGGGGTTGGACCAGCCTTCCACCTGACAGATCCATTGGATGAGATCTATTCATCATATTCAGCATCATCAGCTATCTCCATCCATTTCTATTTTCTGAGTTGCAGCTTCTGCCCAGCAACTCCAACATTTCTGCAGATTTTCCATTTGTACTTGTATTTCAGTCAATCCTGTTAAGGATTGTTGTATAGTTATTTTCAGGGTTTGAGAGCTTGCTCCCCCACATTTCTTGAGATATAATTGTCATATCATTGTATTTTCATCTTATATGTTGCAGTGTCTCCTATATACAACGCTTTCATAGCCTGGGTTTATACATATATAACAGAGTTTTTCATTTCCTTGTACATGTGTTGTTGAGGCTTATATTGCTTTACTTGAGTGATTCTTTCCTAGGGAGTTATACACTTTTGCTGCTATAACATAAATTTTTGGCTAATAGTGTCTCTATGTATGTTGGCTTATTAATAATAACACTGTCATTCCATCTCTTGCTCAAGAATTGTTGCAGCCCCTCATCGGGCACTTTCCGAGGACATCTAAGTGTGGGAGATAAGTTTAACCCACTTAGAAGGATTTCTTTCAAGCCTCCTCTTGGATTTAGAACTTATACACATTTTTCTAAGGGATCCAGGTCTTGGTTTCAATTCCTATAGCAACCATTACTAGAAAATTAGTTTTCCATTCATGCCTTGCTAGCTGTTCCAGATTTGGGATATTACAGTGGTATCAGAGCATAGTCTTGGCTCAGCCTATGAGTCTAAGCCCAAGAGATCAGAAGATTGAAGAGGATTAGTTTCATCTCATCATATTTCAGATCCATGAAGAACCTCTCCAAGGAGGATAAGCAAAAAGAAGAGGAAGAACCCTGCACTTCCTATTATCATCAAAGAGACAAAGAAATAAGCAGGAAAAAGACTCCATCTTCTGGGGGAGAAAAAGGGGATAAGCTTACAAAGCTTATTACTAAATATGTACATGATATTCATGAATAATTAAAGAAGATCAGGAAGAAGATGTATGAAGAATATCTTAGAGGGTTTGAATGTAAGGAAAACTCTAGATTGTCAAATGAAGAGTGTGAGAAAGCAGCTACACACTTGCATACACGGTGCAATCACATGCCCAGGATTGTCGGAAGAGAGATGGAAAGAAGAGAAGAAGTTGCTAGGAGGGAAATCATTGGTAATTTCTTGAAAGAGTATGAGTTTCAAACTCAAAAATTCTGAGATCGTCTCAGTTTTTCATAGGTTTGTAAGATGAAGGTGAAGGAAAGAGAGCAGCAGGATAGATTTCATCTATCTATCTTTGAAGGTTCACCTGTATGTTTAGCCAAAGCTTGGGTGGAGGAGTTAGAGACATTTTTGTAGCAGCACCACATTCTTGAAGATGAAGCCATCAAAGTTGCAACACTGCATTTGAGAGGTAAGGCCTATGCCTAGTGGATCTTAGAGTCCTTTTCTTTGAGGAATATAAACATTGCATCCTATGTTAATTTCACTAAGGCATTAGTGGAAAGATTTGATAAAAGGATTCATGAAACACACATGGAGGGGATAAACAAGAAAACTCAAACAAAACCCTTTCATAAGAATGCATTACCATCGAAGAAAACCATGGGAAAGGCTGAAAACTTGCACCATACTTTGCCGGAAGAGAGGTTTTCATCTCACACCTTTGAGCAAAGGAGCATCGAGATATTTTTTTCAAAAAGGGATCCAATCATTGGAGGGTTTCCCATGCATGCTGCAGAGATTGAGGGCAACAACACTATTCCATCTAGATATTATCTAGTGCCTCATGCAGAGGAAGGAGGAGATCTTGCTCCAAATAGGGGGATGTTTGCATCTTTGCAAGGAAGTCCCCAGGATCTCATGTGTGGAGATCAAGGCACAACCCATGTATTACATGTGCCATTGTTGAGGAGGTGTGAAATCATGGAGACACAAGGAGAAGATAGGGAGGATGACCATCATGATGTGATGAGAAGCACACATCCTTGTCTAGTTTAAGAGGGTGATGCACCTAAGAAGGTGATTGGATTGCGCAGTCGAAGCATGGTGAGTTTTCTCCATTCATATATTCAGTCATATCTTGATGATGATGTCTCATTGCATGGAGACATTTTGCCAGGGAGACCACTGGATCAGTAGAGGAGGATGGATGCTTCATCATTTGAGGCATCACTCAGTGATTTCAGAAGGGTGGGAACCTTGGGAGAGCTTGATACAGTGCTGGGAGCCTTAGGTAGACTCAAGGAGAGAGTGAGCATTCCCTCAACATCATCAGTACCCACTTCCATTTCAGATTCTACGCTATGGCAGAAGCAGCAGGGGAAGGACATCAACCTTCCAACTTGCATCTTTGGCATGGGATATGTCAGAGAAGAGGATGACCATATGACAGGTGTTATTCATGGGAGATCATCACCGTTGTCACTATGGAGGATAGATCCATATTGGAACTCCCAACTGTTGGTGGAGTATTCCAAGTATCTTTTCACTTGCATGATCTTGGATGACCAGTTGCATGAGGAGGGATATTCAGTCAGAGATGGGTTCATATTTTATCATGGTAGGATATTCTTTCCTAGAGCTTCCAAGCTCAAGGAGAAGTTGATATATGTAGCTCATATGGATTTCCTTTTCAGCCCCACTTGTTCCATGAGAGCATACCACACCATCATGGAGGGGTATTCTTGGATGGGCTTTGAGGAGGAGATATATTAGCATATGAGGAGATGGAGGAGAGACATAACTCTTTGGAGGAGTTATCACATCCACCTCTTTTCTCTTTGAGGATGAGAGGAGACTCACTTATGAGCCACTCCACTTGTATGAGTAGGAGATATGGTAAGGGTATTCATTATTGTTTACATGATTATTTGTATGATGTATGTATGCATCCCTTAACCATACATGTGCAGGATGATGCTCCAAGGAGAAGCATTCCTCTTTCTAGACCACATGGTTTAGATGGCCATTCCCTAGGAGAACTTGGGGAAGAGAGTTATTATGGAGGACATGCACATTATACATCATGTATCATTCACTTCCTCCATACTTATGAGGAGATTGGAGCAGCAGGCAAGTGGTTGAGAAGCCACTCATTTTATCAGTCTCTATTGCAGTTGAGGGTCAAGCTGCATTGGTTGCACTTGAGGGACCATTGTCCTTCTCACTTGTTACACATTGCAGCAAGCATGATTCTCATCTTTTCTCCCTATAGCTCTATTGTTCTTGTATTTATGAGGAGCATGCTTGGGAGAAAGACACATTGGGTGAATGTGTCCTTTGAGGGGGAATCCTCCCAAACCTTTTGCACTAAATGTTCTGAGGGGAGAATGGGAGATTTTATAACCACCATAGTAGCACATTTGTATCTTTATGGGAGGGGTCATATGATTGGATGGACTCCATATGACGGTGACTTCCAACTCATCATATATGGGAGGATTTGAGCCAGCTTGATTTGCAGCGTTGGGGGAGAGATCTTTGGAGGTATAGTCCTCATATTGCCACTTGAGGGAAACATTATTGCAACCCATGGTCAACCAACACTCTACACTTATCATAAGTGGAGATATGGACATCGTGGGGCAGGCTACATTGTCTATCATGTGTAAATGTTCAGCCCACCTACTTTGCTGGAGCCAAAGGTGGAGGACAGTTTCTAGGAGTTTCCTAGTTGGAAGGTGACTCATTTTGCTTGGATTATAGCTTGGGGATGGAGGATCGATATGGGAGAGATAATTCCCATCAGATTTCAGATCCCATTCCTCAAGGGGACCTCTAGACATCACTTTGCTATCCTCTTGAGTATTTCACCTTTACATGATGATAGCTTGATAGTTGACTTGCATGCTGAGGAGGATGAATGTGTGGACTTGATTGACGAGATAGCATCACTTCACTTGGAGGATATCATCATACATGGATGCTACAGGAAGAGGAGGAGAAAAGGACTCAGTCTATCCTTGCGCTTTCTTGAGGACAAGCAATCCTTGAGAGGGGAGGACTGTAATATTCCAAAATTTGCAAGAAGCAAATTGGAATATTAAAATTTTCTTATATCATCTAGGAGATGAATAAAATGGGTAAAAAGGCCCATGAGTAGGAATAAAATCCCTCATAGTGTGAAAGGGATCATTGGAGCAGCTTGTTTTGCACCTTCTAGTGTGAAAAGGGGGCAATTTGCATGAGGACAAGGTCAAGTTTGACCAAGTCAACACTGATGCCTAAGAGGTGTAGCTTGCATGAGAAGACAGCGCAGTCTGAGAGGGAGGAATATTCTTTGTGGAAGAAACCCTAATGTGTGGGGTCTAGGGCAAAGGGGCATTCAATTGCATAAAATAGGAAGAGGCATCCATAGTGAGATATCTTTGAGCATATTGATTTTAGTCTGAAGACTATTTGTATCCTCCGGCTTTTCAACTGAGTCGCAGTGTTGTTTAGCACGAGAAATTCCTGTTTAGGATTTCCTCTACTTTTTGAGAGGCCTCTTGAATGATTTCACTTCATTTCTCCACATCTTGGCTCAAGTTCAAAGCCACTCCTTTCAGTCATTGCGTTATTTCTACAAAATTATAACGTAGTGTTGCTGGGTGTTGCAGTGGAGGGTTCCACAACACCTTTCCTTGGCTCATATTTCAGAGGAGGGAGCTCCTATTCCTCCGGGAGGTTAGTGAAGGATATTTTAGAGCTCATTGCACATCTTTGGCACTAGGCCAAGCATTATCTATCTCCTACAGCGTAGTCCAGCTCCTTGACTACGTTATTTCTGAGCACATTTGCAGTAGGGGTTGCACCACTACTTTGGAGGGCAAGATCTTCCGGGATTGGACCAGCCTTTCACTTGAGAGATCCATTGGATGAGATCTATGCATCATATTCAGCATCATCAGCTATCTCCATCCATTTCTATTTTCTAAGTTGCAGCTGCTACCTAGCAACTCCTACATTTCTGCAGATTTTCCATTTGTACTTGTATTTCAACCAATCCTCTTAAGGATTGTTGTATAGTTATTTTCAGGGGTTGAGAGATTGCTCCCCCACATTTCTCGAGCTATCATTGTCATATCATTGTATTTTCATCTTATATGTTGTAGTGTCTCCTATAGAAAGCACTGTCATAGCCTAGGTTTATACATATATAGCAGAGTTCTTCATTTCCTTGTACATGTGTTGCTGAGGCTTACATTGATTTACTTCAATGATTGTTTCCTCAAGAGTTGTACTCTTTTTCTGCTAAAACATCAATTTTTGGCTAATAGTATCTCTATGTATGCTGGCTCATTAAGAATAACGCAGTCATTCCATCTCTTTCTCAAGAATTTCTGCAGCCCCTCATCAAGCACTTTCTGAGGACATCTAAGTGTGGGAGATCAGTTTAACCCACTTAGAAGGATTTATTTGGAGCGTCCTCTTGGATTTAGCACTTAGACACATTTTTATAAGGGATCCAAGTATTGGTTTCAATTCCTGCAACAACCATTACTGGAAAATTATTTTTCCAGTCATACCTTGCTAGCTATTTCAAATTTGGGATATTACACCCAGGGTGTGCCAAAACATGCTAGGAAGTGTTAGGGAGTCATAGGGACACACAAGGGAGCACTAGGTGAAAATAATGCATGTAAATTAACAATCAAGAGATTGTGATAGGAAGTATCAGTAAGTTCCAAGTGTGCTAAGGAGGGAGTGAAAACGTATGCTAGGAAATGCTAAGGTATGTTAGAGGTTAGGGAAACATTCCAAGATGTGGCAGGTGCTAGAGTGTTCCAATGCATGTTAGGTAGTGTTATGGAGTGCCAATATAAAACAAGGGAGAAATAGTTTCAAATGCATGGATATAAATGAATAAGAGTGCGTTACATGGATTGTTAGAAAATTATAGGTTTGCTAAAGAGGGAGTGACAATGTATGTTAGTTAGTGCCAAGGAATGCTAGTGCTAGGGTGACATGCCAAGATGTGCCAAGTGCCAGGGTGTGCCAATGTGTGTTAGTGACTGTTAGGGAGTGACATGGAAACATAAGGGATAACTAGTTCAAAATTCATGGAAATGAATGAATATACAGTGTGTGATAGTGAGTGTCAATGAGTTCCAACTGTGCTAAGGATGGAATGACAAGGTTATATGCTAGGCAATGCAAACACATGCTAGAGTTCCAGGGAATGTGAAGGAATGGTAGGGTGCATTAGGGAGTTTCAAGGCATGTCAAGAAATGCAAGGGATGCTAACATGTGCCACATAGTGCCAAGGGATTGTTAGATGTTCCAGGTGTTATGTCATGCCACGATGTAAACTATGTTGGTCAGTTGTTTTGTGGCCACGATTAGACGTGAGCCTTGACTTGGTAACTTGTTAAGTGGGATGAGTTAATATTGGCCCTGAGTATCCTAATATTAGTTATTATAAGCCATTCGTAGGTGAACAAGGCATATTCTAGTTGTAGTAAATGAAACTTGGTCAAGTTGTTGTAGTCGAGGCATGGCTTGGTTGGGTTCCCAAGTCTAAAAACAATAAGGGTAGTTACGAGGACATGATATTTAAGGAGTGCCATGGTGTCCCAATGAATTAAAAGGTGTGCTAATACATTCCAGTTAGTGTTAATGCATGTTGAGGAGTGTTTGGGAGTGTTAGGGCATCACAAGGGAGAACTAGTTCAAATTGCATGGAAACGAATGAATAAGAGTGTTTGTCATGGAATGTCAGTGAATTACAAGTGTCGCATGGATGAAGTGTATTAGGAAAATTTCATAATAGGACTTTCAAGAGGCAAGCCTATGATTCCGATAAGGGGATGGACAAATCATTTTCAGGCAAAGGGAGACATTGTGCTAGACACAACACTATTTTTTCAATGACTTGGTTGGGTTCCCGAGTTGCAAAAAAAGTAAGGTTATCTATGAGGGCATGACAAATACGGAGTGCCAAGGTGTGTAGGGAATCCCAGGCAGTGTTAACATATGCTAGAAATTTCCAAGGCATGTTAGGCATTCTAATATGTGCTAGGTGCTAGGGTTTGGCGACAACGCATGCTAGGAAGTGCCAGGGAAACAGAATGGAGGACTAGTTTCAATTGCATGGAAATGAATGAATAAGATTGTGTGATATGGAGTCTTAGAAAGTTCCAAGTGTGATAATGAGGGAGTGACAAGGCAAGGCATGATAGAGTGCTAGGAAATCATCCCAAGATATGCCAAGTTCCAGGGTGTGCCAATGTTTTCCAAGGAGTGTTAGGGACTAGTGAATGGAAACACAAGGGAGCACTCTGTCAGAATGCATGGAAATGAATTAATAAGAGTGTATGAAAAGGATTTTCAATGAGTTCCAAGTTTTCTAAGGAGGAGTGACTACGCATTCTTGGTAGTGCTAAGGAATGCTAGAGTGCTAGTGTAATATTCCTACTTAGCCCAAGCCAAGAGGAATATTCATTTTTGTTTTACTTTCTGTTGCATAAAATAAATGAATAAAGGAGGACATGTAAAACTCCTGAAAAGACTAAATAAATCAATTCCCATGTGAACACAAATAAATTAGGGCCATGAAATAAATCACTTGCAGATGTGAAAGGGGTTTGAGCTGTGAGACTGGGTCAACCTTGACCAAATCTACAGCGCTATATAGGTTCAATGTATCTCATGAAGCGACAACACAGTTCTAGAAGGAGGCCCCTCATGTGAAAGGAGCTAACTCATCAAGGTGTTTTAGGGTTTGCAAAGGCTTTCATCTTATAAAATGAAGGGGAAGGCAACAAAAGAAGGTTGTTGATTGATTATATTTCTGAGTATCTTGTCTGCATAGACAAATACTATTCTCTACTGTTTAGTAGATAATTGTGCTACTTAGCACTTAGAGTTCCTATGCAGGTATTTCACCTCTTCCTTTAAGGATTATTGGAGGAGTATTTGTTGATTTGATACACTAATAGGCTTAAGGCCAAGCTCTATCTCCAATTTCAGCGCAGATCCAGTAAGGGTTTGTCTGCTTTTGCAAGCTGCAACAAATGGGATTCTAGATTTGTAGAGATCTAGCTTGTTTTGGGAGCCTCTTCTCATGGAGTGTGTCTATTAACCGCCTGGAAGAGTGCCTCACCTATTTTTACTTCAGATTAGTATCTTGGCAGTTGGCCATCTATATTATTCAAGATACAACATAGTTTTCATTGAGGAACTGCGTTATTTTCATATGAGATTCTTCAGGATGTTTTGATCCCAGTTTTGATGAGAGATCTCTAGTGTTAGGCTTTGCCTTTCACTTTGGTGATCCATGGATTAGCTTGCTGATCCATGTTCTGTTTAGATCTGATCTATTGTAATGTAAATTCATATTCAGAAATTACTGCAGAATTTTACAAATCTGCAACTTAAAACTCAGTTCTACTCTTGTTTATGCATGATTTGGTCAGACCCCCAAGGGGATCTTGTAAATAAGACTATCTAGTTTCCAGATCTGAAATGGATTTGATGTTCTGTCCACAGATCTGTCCTATATTTGAGTTGTAATATTTAGCTGCTATAGCTCCTTAAAATAACATTGTTGATCCATTTCTGCAGTTATATATGTGTTGCAGCCTTCTTTTCTGAAGATTTCTTGCTCTATTGTATCATGTATTCTACTGTATATTGAAAGAGTTTCATTTTAATTCTGATTTTCTTCTGTATATTCATAAGTTAATCATATTTCATGGCCTCCTACTCATGCTGTCCAAGACTGAGTTATTTATGAATTAGTTTGTAGGGTGTTTTTCAGTGAGACTAGGTGGTGGGAGATCTGTTTACCACATCTAGTTTGATTTTTTTTTGCTCCCCCTTTGGATCTAAACTCCAGATCTACTGATCTAAGTGATCCAAGGGTTGTAAATCTATTTATGTACATAAATCTCCCAGGAGTGTGTTATTTCAGCAGGCTTACTGTGTTATTCTAGATTTGGAATATTACAGTGGTATTAGAGCTCCTTTCTTGGCATAGCCTGTGCTTTCCTTGGAGCATCACAGCTATGTTGCATTCAGAAGAAGATGAGCCTCTTACTGATATGGAGAAGAGGTATTAGAAAATAATTCACAAGAATTATGATTACACTATTGATGATCAAGACACGGGTAAAACTCCTGAGACTACAAGTGATAAAGAAGGAGAAGAGTTTGCAAGAACTGTGTTGGTGGCCATGCAATATCTTGCCAGGGAGATCAAGGAGATGAGGGTGGATAGAATGAGGGAATATCTTGGGATATTTCATCTAGGAGAAAGCTCTGACATGTCTCATCATGGGACTGGTCAACCAGTGAACCTGCCACAAGCCCCACAAGCTTCACAACGCTCCAGTATGCCTACTTTCTTGGCTGTGGAGAATGAAGGACCACAAGAACAAGCTTCCCTTGAAGATTAATTTGTGGAGTATGATTCACAGAGTTAGAGATTCAAGGATAAATTGATTTTCCAAGAATTTTGTCACCTCAAGGATAGAAGAAGACCAAGGCAGCAGTATAGAGATGGTGGGTTCTTTCATAATCATGATAGGCACCACTCTATGGGCATATTATTTTTACCCAAGTTTGATGGATCATCCTCCAGTTTTTCCAAGGAATGGGTAGAAAAGCTAGATATTTACTTCAAGTTGAACAAAGTCCCTAAGGCTGAAGCCATCAAGATTGAAGCACTGCACTTTGAAGGTGAAGCACACAATTGGTGGCTCCATGGGTTTTCTAGATTGGGACACATCAATGTGACTACCTATTATGAGTTTACTAGAAGGCTGGTGGAGAGTTTTTACAGGAAGGATCCTAAGGCACCCTTCATAAGCCTTGTAAAACTAAAGTAATCAGGAGATGCAGAGACTTATATCTCTGAGTTTCTGAGATTATCAGTCATGGTCCCTGATCTATCTATAGCCAAGAGGGTCTACATGTTGATTGATGGCCCGGAGGAACATTTGCATCGGTTGGTTAAATCTATCAAGCCCATCACTTTGCATGATGCCATTGAGAGGGCTAAAGACCTCCAAGATGCCTTGCCAAAAGAAAAGGCAACTTTCCATAGCAAGGCCCCTCACTTTTCTAAAGGGAAGGATGGAAAAGCTGCTCCTCCCAAGGAGAGCTCTATGAAGAAGCCTCTTGATATAGATCTCAGGAGGGAATTGAGGAAAAAGAAACTGTGTTTCACTTTCTAAGAGTCATATGCACTGGGACATAGATGTGCTACAGGAAAAGCACACTACATAGAAGTCTTCTCAGATCTTGAGGAGGAAGATGAAGATGATGAACCTAGGAGGGGTCACAGCACTGATGATGACGAGGAAGATCAAACACTATCCAGAGATGGGAAGGGAGCCTTTTCTCCAATAAGTGGGACTATTGCATCTTTGAGAGGAGTGCCTAAATACTTGACCCTAATAGTATAAGGTTAAGTCATGAATCAGAGAGTATCTGTCCTGATTGACAGTGGGGCAACCCACAAATTTATTGATGCTCATCTTGTGCAAAGGAGAGCAATCCCCACTGACACTTTTGAGGGATTTTATTTTTTGGTCCCAGGAGATAGGACCATGCAATGCATGCAATATGTTCCATCACTCTCTGTCACTATGGGATCCTACACTCTAGTGGATCACTTATTTGTAGTCGACATACCAGAAACCAACATCATTTTGGGTGTCCAATGGTTGATTACATTGGGGAAGGTTACCACTGATTGGAAAGCTTTTCAAATGGAGACGATGGACTTGAAGAGTGGGAAACCACAAATGATTCAAGGCACGCATGCTTATCCTTCACCTAGTACTTCCACACAAACAACAAAGATGGATTTTCACAGTGGAAGCAGGGATCTCACAGTTCCTCCTCTCATGTTCATGAGGATGCTGCAAGGGACATTCTTATCTAATGGAAAGCCACCTGGAATGCCATCAGATTCAGATCTTGTGGGGAAGGCTCCAAAAAGTGCTACTCCAAATCTAGATCAAGGAAATATTGGAGCAATGAGAGACCAAGTCACAACGTTAGAGGGCTTGGGACAGCCCAAGTATGAGGGATATCTTCTTCTTGCATCACTATCTCCCTCTCTCTTTTCTAAATCTGCACCGTGGGAGGAGAAGAATGGGAGGATCAGCCTTCCAAAAAATAATTTTGGCATGATTAATGTCAAAAAGGAGATCAAAAACATGACAAGAACTTCCATGGATGCTTCAGCAGCGCTGTCATTGTTGAGTAGTGTGGATATTTATTGGAAATCTCAACTGATTGTAGATTATTCCAAATATCTCCAAATAGGTATGATACTAGATGGCATGCAGCAGGAGGAGGGATACTTAGTCCAAGGGGGAGTCATCTATTATCATGGTAAGGTCTTCTTGGCTAGATCTTCCAAGCTCAAGTAGAAGATCCTACAAGGAGCACATGAATAATTCTTCCTCAGCCATATGTATTCAATGAAGATCTATACCCTGATCATGAAGAGTTTTGATTAGGAAGGCATGAGGGAGGACTTACATCAACAATTTCAAGAGTGCAAGAGCTATGGAGTATTGGGGAAGCCAATGGATGCTTTGCAAGAGTCATCTTAGCCAAATCTTCCTTTGCTTGAGAGGAGGGGTATGCTCATGAGCAACTCCATGTGTATGAAGGAATATGATGGGAAAGGATTTGATCATTCCAATCAAGTTGTATTTTATGATCTATTACATTCCTTTGTCATGTTATTGCAATATATGACTCCTAAAGGGAGTGAGAGACCATGTGGATCTCATAGCTTGTTGGGGGCCAATAGAAATTCTGAACTTGGCCACTCCCTTGTTGTGCAAAGGGAGATTCCTTTTCATGATGGGTTTTTCCCAAAGGCACCAAACTTATGTAACATCTCAGCCATGTTAAGGTGACTCATGCAGAAAATGTGTAGTGGGAATACCACTTGACACACCTGGATCTAATGAAGACAAGAGGTGCACTACGTTGGCATCACATGTGGGATTTTGACCCACCTCCTCAAGTTCAGATTTCAGTTTTCATTTATGTAGTCTTGCTTCCATACTTGGATTATATAGTTGTATTTTTTATGGGATTGTATGGACAGAATATGGGCAGCTTGTATCTACCACATGGCTTGGAACACATACCTGTACTTCATGATACATGTTTTAGATTTAGCATTTCTTCAACCATGTTCATTTCTATTGAGTTTTTCACTCCTGAAGGGATGGACTATGCACATATTATGTTGACCTTGGAGGATAAATTCATGTTGTATTAGCTTGTTGATCACTTGGCTTATGATGAGGACTTGATCCTTGATGATGCCATCAATGGAAAAGGAGAAGTACTACAGATATTACCCTATCACTTGCTTGAGGACAAACAACATTTTGGAGGGGAGTACTATAATATTCCTACTTAGCCCAAGATAAGAGGAATATTCATTTTTGTTTTACTTTTTGTTGCATGAATAAATGAATAAAGGAGGACATGTAAAACTCCTAAAAATACTAAATAAGTCAATTCCCATGTGAACACAGATAAATCAGGGCCATGTAAATAAATCACTTCCAGGTGTGAAAGGGGTTTGAGCTATGAGACTAGGTCAACCTTGACCAAATCTACAACGTTGTCTAGGTTCAATGTATCTCATGAAGGGACAGTGCAGTTCTAGAAGGAGGCCCCTCATGTGAAAGGAGCTAACTCATCAAGGTGGTTTAGGGTTTGCAAAGGCTTTCATCTTATAAAAGGAAGGGGAAGGCAGCAAGAGAAGGTTGTTGATTGATTATATTTCTGAGTATCTTGTCTACTTAGACAAATACTATTCTCTTCTGTTTAGTAGAAAATTGTGTTTCTTAGCACTTGGAGTTCCTATGCGGGGATTTCACCTCTTCCTTTGAGGATTTTTGGAGGAGTATTTGCTGATTTGATCCAATATCAGGCTTGAGGTCAAGCTCTACATCCAATTTTAGTGCAGATCTAGTGAGGCTTCTTCTGCTTTTGCAAGCAGCAGCAAGTGGGATTCTAGATCTGCAGAGATCTAGCTTGTTTTGGGAGCCTCTTCTCATGGAGTGTGTATTTTAACCTCCTAGAAGAGTGCCTCACCTATTTGTACTTCAGATCTATATCTTGGCAGTTGGACATCTATATTATTCAAGCTACAACACATTTTTCATTGAGGAACTGCGTTATTTTCATATGAAATTATTCGGGGTGTTTTGATCCCAGTTTTGATGAGAGATCTCTGGTGCTAGGCTTTGCCTTTCAATTTGGTGATCCATGGATTAGCTTGCTGATCCATGTTCTGTTTAGATATGATATATTGTAATGTAAAGTCATATTCAAAAATTACTATAGCATTTTATAGATATGCAACTTAAAACTTGGATCTACTCTTGTTTATTTATGATTTGGTCAAACCCCCAAGGGGATCTTGTAAATAAGACTATCTAGTTTCCAGATCTGAAATAAATATGATGTTTTGTCCACAGATCTATCCTAGATCTGAGTTGTAATATTTAGTTACTGTAGCTCCTTAAAATAATGCTGTTGAGCCATTTTTTTAGTTATATATGTGTTGCAGCCTTCTTTTCTAAAGATTTCTTGCTCTATTGTCTCATGTATTCTACTGTATATTGAAAGAGATTCACTGTAATTCTGATTTCCTACTGTATATTCATAATTTAATCATATTTAATGGCCTTCTACTCATACTGTCCAAGACTGTGTTATTTCTAAAGTATTTTGTTGTGCATAGTTGCAGCCCCTCTTGTAGGGTGTTTTTCAATTAGACTAGGTGGTGGGAGATATGTTTACCACACCTAGTTTGATTTTTTTTTGCTCCCCTTTTGGATATGGACTCCAGATTTGCTGATCTAAGGGATCCAAGGGTTGTAAATCCATTTATGTATATCAATCTCCCAGGAGTGCCTTATTTCAGCAGGCTTGCTGTGCTATTCCGGATTTGGAATATTACAGCTAGGGTGGCATGCGACCAATATGTGCCAAGACGTGAAAGGAAGTGTTATCTAGGAGTTTGAAACACAAGGGAGTACTACATAAAAATGCATGGAAATGAACAAATAAGATTTTTTGATTGGAAGTGTCAGTGAGTTTCAGGTGTGCTAGACAAGGTATGCCAAGCAGTGTTAAGGCATGCTAGAGGCTAGGGTGGCATGCCAAGATGTCTTAGGTGTTAGGGTGTACCAAAATGTGCCAAGAAATGTTAAGGAATGCTATGGAAACACAAAGGAGAACTAGGTAAAAATTCATGGAAATGAACGAATAAGAGTTTGTGACTAAGATTTTCAATGAGCTCTATGTGTGCTACGGAGAAAGTGACAAGGTATGATAGGTAGTGCCAAGGAACGCTAGTGTGCTAGGGTGGCATGCTAAGATGTGCCAAGTTTTAGGGTGTGCCAATGAGTGCTAGGTAGTGTTAGGGAGTGTCAAGTAAACACAAGGAAGCACTAGATAAAAATGCATGGAAATGAACAAATAAGAGTGTGTGATAGGGAGTGTCAATGAGTTCTAGGTGTGTTAAGGAGGGATTGACAAGGTTATATGCTAGGAAATGCCAAGGTACGTTAAACTAACAAGGCATGTCAGGAATTGCTAGGGTGTGTTAGAGAGTGTGAAAGCATTGCAAGGAATTTAAGGGATGCTAACACGTGCCACATAATGCCAGGACATTTAAGACATGTCAGGTTTTATGACATGTCAAGATGTAAACCATGTTGCTTAGTTGTTTTACATCCATAGTTAGATGTGAGGAGCCTTGTCTTTGTAACTTGTTAAGTGGGGTCAGTTGAGATTGGACATGAGTAGTCTAAGATGAGTTACATGTAGTTCTTAGATGAATAACACATATGTTGAATTTCCATGACACATGAGAATCTGGGTTTGGTCTTAGAATCTTTGATGAAAACACACTCAAGTGCCACAACACATCTACTTTGCACAACAAAATCTACATACATCATGGAATCAACTAGTGCACATGAAAATTTTTAACTTTTTCAAACTATTCTTCATTAAATTACAAACTATAATAGAATATTCTATAGCTCCCGTAGTAGGGATCACAACCCTTTACAATCACACTTATACAAGGAATACAACTAGGTCTTAGTGTTACTCCTTTGACAACCAATCTACCTTTAACAAGACAACACTTGACCCACTTTTTTAGGGTGGCCACACATAGGTCTTTCAAACCATATGACTTGAACACATCTGGCAGGTCCTCTTGCCTCCCATTGTGCAACTCCTCAATCTAACTCTAAATGAAATCAACTCCTTTAGGTCACTGAACTCGGTTCAAATTTTTTTCCCTTTATCTACCTCTTTTTTTCCTTTAAGGTTTGCAACACTTAGGGTTTTCATTCAATTTTTGACAATTTTGTTGTGAATAAATATTTGGTCTACTCAATTTTTCCATACCGCTACTCCAATATGACAAGTGTAGGGATATGGATGTTTCCCTTTTTATTAATGACGCAATCATGTACAATATAGTGAAATAGGGCTAGTTGGATAGCCCACTTGACTGCTACTTTAGTCCTTAAAATTTTGCACGTCCTTAGGCCCAATACACCTACCCTTCTACCGGTCTTGTTTTCCTTCACAAGTACAAGACTTAGAGCTCTTCTTTGACAGTCACCTAACAACCATCCAATTCTACTTGGGCTGCAATAAATTTTCCCAACCACAGTCAATTATTTTATTGATCTAGTGCCCACAACACTACCCTCATCTAGGGTTCTTCAAATATGCCACCTAATAGTGATTTCAGTCCTCTCAAAATCAATCTTCTCGTGTACCAATTTATTTTTTGTTCAAACTATGAAAAAATATGAACTACTCATCTTATCATCCTTATAACAATTTGTAGATGAATGAACTAGGGCCAAAAATCATCCATTAACAGTCCATCGACTAATTTTTTATAGGTTGCTTCAGATTTTTTTCCAAAACTCTATGGACAGTCCCCGAAAATCAACTCCTCTTCATGTCAATCCATTCCTCATATGGTACATTTCTTCTGCTCCATCTTCTACTCAGGTTTCACCTTCCTTTGGATTTTCTATCTCTGCACATACTTCTACAAACCATCTTCCAAATTTTTCATATATATTGAAAAGATAAACCTCTCTCTAAGGGTCACAACCCCACTTCTTCTATGAAAATATGTCATGATATTAATGGCATACCTTATGCCTTGAACATGCTAGGAAACCTCCCTACATATGGAATTATACTTATATTTTATTTTCTTTATAACAAACCCTATCCACCCATAGCAAAAATGACAACTCTTTCCTCCATAAGAGACTCACCTAGCACATATGGATCCATAGATTCTAGAAATTTATTTGACTAAATATTGACCTGAAATTTAGATCTCTATGACCCTCAAACTACAGTTACCTCAGTCAATATTACACCTATGACTACTTCTATTCTCACCCTAAATTCTAGTGTAGACCCTCCTCCATTTGTGTTGGTATTTATCACAGACCTTGCAACCTACTGTTGGCTTGAGGGGTCCTAACCTAGGTTTGGAGGTTAAGGTTTGCCAACAAACCCCTATACTACTTTCCTTTTAGGTAATGGCCTACTTGCGCAGGCCAAGGTCTCACCCGAAGTAGTATGGGAGGGTGTTGGAACTAGGGTTCTACACCCTGGGAGAGAATAGGTAATTTATGGCCGATCTATGTTGTAGCTTTATAGGTTCACACAAAATGAGTCTATTCGTAGATATTTTAATAGTACAATCAACACATAACCATAGAAAATATATTATCACTAACATATCTAATCAATACATTCGCATCCACGTGCGCATCAAAAAATACCATCACAGAACATTATACTTGCAGCCAATTGCAGATCATAGGTACATTTGCAGCTTAAATAACTATCACAGATGTGCTTCACCAGTAAACATAATCTTTCCAGATAACACAAAGGTACTTCAAATATATTACGCATTCATTAACACCAAAAATCCACTTACAACCCATAGCCCATGCACACAGCAAGACTGAGGATCTCTGCACACACAGCCAACAAGAGTCCTTACCTAAAACAACCCAAATAGATCCTAGCAATTTTCATGTAGCATCAATCTATCGACTTACTTACTAGACCCAACTATCTATCTATTTATAATATCGTAGCCTTCGTTATCCTATGGTCCTCAAACTGTGGTTTGCGGACCATAGAGCTACACTTTAACCCATTACAAAACATGAAGGCCTTTGACCCACCCAAAAACCCCTATGCAAGATCGATTATTACAAAATTGTACCAAAAGTGTAGGTTAGGGAAACTTGTTCAATATGCCCCCAACACAATCTTGTGACTCGTCCCGAGTCACTACGGTCATGGGGTTTGCATCTTCGCCTGCAGCTGCTTGATCATATCGACCAGTGGGGGGCAGAAATCCTTCACTCTGTGCAACAACATTCTAAGCAATATCGACCAACTTCTGTGAATTTGGACCTTCTGTAGCAGCCGTGACACTTTCGAATGTCTGGTTCAGTTTTTTGACCACATCATCCACTTTGTGAGAGAGCTTGAGGGCTTCATCAGCCCAAGGCTTAAGGTGGTTTCTAAGAACCTTATTTTTGTGATGAAGCTCTTCAATGTCATCCCAAAGTGTGTGGCTGGTACACATTCATCCCAAGCGCTGAGCTGGAACCAAACTGGACATAGTAGCGTTGAGTTGTTCAAATTCTTCCTCCTTCTGGTGTAGTTCTTGAGTAAAATCATGGACAAGAGGGTCGCATTATACCTTGGACCATAACTACATGGCTATCTCCAACAACTCTATGCCCTAAGAAATCTGAGTGGTAATAATATTGGTGGCCTTTGTGGCCAGCGTGGCTCACTGAGCTCTTACCTCGGGGGGAGTCTCTGGATGTAATTTGGCCTGTAAGGCAGAAATCTGTTTCTCCATTTCTGTCTTGTCGGTCTGAATTTCAGTCCTTGAAGCCCTTAGTGCTATGACAAGCCCCTCAATCTTAGCCTGGGGATAGTAGAAGCTGAGATATCCTCAGTGACATATATGTAGAGCCTACTGATTAGGTGTTCTAGCTTGGTCTACTTCGTGTCGACAAGGGTGCATGTAGCCTCCACCTAGGACACCTCAGCGGTTTTATCCGCAATTTTTTGCTCAACTGTACTGAGCTTCTGGTGCACCCAGAGGTCTCTGTGTTGAATCTCCTCGAACAAGGACATGTGGAGGACCTATAGTGGTTCATGTGGTAGTAAGGATAAATCCAATTGTACCTTTGTGTAGGCCTGGACTTGCGCTCCTAAGGCAGGTGGGCTTAGGACAAATGTTGCACCTGGAAGGGGGTAGAGGTGGCTTTCTCTTGTGTTGATGAATTTTTTGGTTGACGTTGGGGGCAGCCTTGTATGAATCATACTCCTCTGCAGGGTGTCAACTTTGAGAAGTAGAGCTCGCAGCTCAAACTAGAGTGTAGCAACCATGGCCTTCTGCTGCTCTTATAAAGCCATCCATTTATCCTCTGAGGCCAGGATGATTGTGTCCATGATTTACTCCAAATCCTCCTCTATCAGAGTAATCCCAACCTCCTAACCCGGTCTTGTAGCTCATTGTTTCTTCCATTAGCCTTTTATAGGGTCACCAGTCCATTCATACCTCAAGGGGAGTCAACACCCTCTGTATCCAAACCCTCTGCGTCCAAATCCTGCTGCGAATCCTTTTGTGATTCTATTTCCACACCCTTCTCGTCATTTTTCCCCTGTCCTTTGGCCTCTTTGGTGGTTTTAGGAGGGGCGACCTTCTTGGTGCTCATACTGGCAGTGTCCTGCATACCTGATTTGAATCCTAGTCTCCAGTGTGGAGGCCAAGTAACAATAATGCAGTCAATATCCTCATCAGAAACCATATACGATAGTGATAACCACACTGGATCTTTGTGGCCCCAAATCTACACATTGTGAATTGTGACTTGAAATGTTGCGATGCTCTTGTACTTGTCATAGATTATTGGTGACAAGTGCGACAGGGAGTGGCTGGAAGCTCCGAGCCCACTCTAAAATAGGACCAAAAAGACCTTATTATCTTCAATGCGCTTTTCATCCTTTGAATCCCAAATATTCGCATACCGCACCCCTTCACACATATCTGGCTCGAGCTCAAGGAGGACCAAATCTTCTGGGTCTTCCCATGCAACCAGCGCGATGAGGAGGAGCAACTAGGAGTAGTAGAATGCCCTTCCATGATCCTGGGCTTTGCGCACATTCTCCAGAAATTCATTGCATAGGAACTGGGACAGGACCAGTTGAAGCAGACCCCTTTCTCGCAGCAGCCAGCCAACTAAATTACATATGCGGGGACCATCACAACCTGGCATCTGCACATCATTTTTCATGCTAACAACAAGGTGCCCATGCCCGCATCAGGGTCACTAATAGTGTTGATCATAAAACCTCTAGTGTTTCATTCAATGTGGTAATCATCGTGAACCTTATCAGTGATCTATTGCTCATATTTATTATTGACGCGCTCCATGGGATTCCGCCCCTTCATGTGAAGACCAGTAATATGATGAATGAGTGTTGCATATATGGGAATGTGGTCTTGGATCCGGAAGCAGCCGTCATGGACCAGAGCTAGCAGCTGGCACACGAGTTAGTCAGTGACATTGTAGTGGCCAAAATGAGGCATCCGCAATAGATTTAATAATTTGGATCCATATAATCTGGTTTCCCATGGCATAGGGACTACCTTTAGTACATCATACTTCAACACCCTCTCTAGATATAATTTTGGTGCCAATTAGAGGAATGCCTCCAGGTGGGCCAGGTCATGATCATGAAATTTGAGTGTGTGGAGATTTCCAAAGGATTATCCAATGATGGGGACCTTGCCTGGAATTAGAGGCATCTGTAGATAGGTGTGCATCCCATCAAGATTCTTGGGCATGCACACGGATGGCATGCAAGACCAAACATAGGGTGGTATCCAGCTTATCGGTTCAACGTTCTGGGCCTCTTCCTGAGAAGAGATAGCTCTCTTTGAAGGGTTAAGTGAACGTGCCTATGACACTGTTCGTAGGGATTTCACGTTTCATGGGGAGGTACGTGGCTTCAACCTATCCCACTTCGCAGTTCCCCCTGGTCCTTGCTCCTAGCCTTTTCCCTTCCCCTTCTTCTTCTCTACTTGCTTTCCCTTGCTTGGTGTCGAGATAACCTCCTCAACCTCAGGGGTGACCTCTTCAACCTCATCAGTACAGACCACGGTCTGTGAAGATTCGGCCATATCACTTGCCGTCATTCTCACTCGGAAGAGAAATTCAGGATTGCTACTATCAGAAGGAGTGGCTTTCCTAGACATTAGCAAAGCGTAATAATGACAAAGTTTCTCAAAGCACAAATTGTTCAAGATCCATAGAACCCCCTTTTGATCTACCCTTCTGATTTTATAGCCTTGGAGTTCAATCAATGGTTGGATGAGGTTTACCATAAACTTACCATCAAGTAAATGGTAAAAATATTCAAAAATCACCTCATTAATTCTCGGTCACCCGCTCATTTCAATGGAAATTTTTTATTTTTTACCCCGTTTTACTGTTCCAACGGCTAGTTTTCGTAGCTTTATATTACCCATGCACTACAAGCACACCTCCTTCACTCCCAGCGCACCCCTGCAATCCCAACATACCTCTTCAAGCTACAATTGACTCTTGCGCTCCCATTGCACCTCCCCAGGCTGCCAGACCTACGAATGGTCCTTGCACATACCATGGTCTTAACTGCATTTGTCCCTCTGCCTGCGCGCATGCCACCCCATACAACTACTTTGGCCATATAGTCATTTGATCCGGTATGGTTTGAGCCGGCTATCATTGACATTTCTTGGTACCATATCACCACGTAGTGTGGCTAACCAGACAAATCCTCCACCATTAATTTCTTTTACCATATAGGGACCTAGCCAGTGCTGACGAAACTTCCCTGAGTGCTTCAAAAACTGGCTATCGTATAGCAGTACCAATTCTCCCTCCGTAAAGTTATTTTTCTGAATATGTCGATCATGCCATGCTTTTTCTTGGTTTTTATGAACTTGATTATGGAATTTAGCAATGAAACGGTCTTTGTCCAAGGCCATGATGTAATATTCCTGATTAGGAACAACTCATGAATTATTCATGAAAAACGTATTTCCAGCAAAATATGCCATAAAAAAGTGAAATTATCACTTGGATCCCATAGATACATCCATATATCATCTAAATACAAGAGGAGATCAGAAATAAATAAAACTAGGTGGGTTAAAAATACCTCCCACACTAGTGTAGCTGAAAATGACTTAAAAACCCAAACTGCATTTTACCGGAGTTGCTGCATCAATAGACTACACAGTCTAAAGAGGGTTTTAACATAAAAACATGGGATAAAAATATATATACTTATATATTAATGAATAATACTAAAGTACAGAGATCTAGTCTCCTCATACAAAATACAAGAGAACCCGGCAAGGGTTTCTTAACAAATACTCTGCATACAAATGTGATCTTTAGAAAATGAATGAATAATCACTGAAACACTGAAGAATAAGAGAATAAAAGGCTTAATGATGAATAATCTGATGTAGATCCACCAAGAGCTTCCTCCCATGAAATGATGAACTTCTCAATCACAAGAAAACTCAGCAACGAAGCCACCAAACCATGCAATGAACACTGCCTCCAAAATAACGCATTCCCTGGAAGAAAAAATGTTGGGAATGTATGGGAAATGTGTGGTATGATACCAAATATCTGAAATAAGTCTTGTATCTCTCCAAATAGATCTCTCAAGTGAATAAAAGCTTCCTCCAATGAGAAACTAGCTCAGAGACCGGGATTCCAATCCCTTCCACTGCTGCACCTAGCAACACTGCACAATCTCTGAAAAAGTTGTGCTGATGAAGATGGTTGAAGCTTGGCCTGAAAACCTGATGTGAAATGATGAATACAAACTCTCCAAATGAGGCTCCTCAAATGAAAGAGGTGGGATTCCCACCCGAGAACACCCAGTGCTAAACAACACTACAACATTGCTAAGCAGCAAAGCAGCAACAAGTCTTGGCGGACAAGAATAATAATCTAAGACATGAAGAATAATGTTGCCATCCTCTTACTTATATAATACATGATTTTTCTTTCCCTTGGCCCCAATCAATTAGGTTACTTCTAACCCAAGTTACATCTCCCTCCAAAATATTTTCTTGTCCTCAAGAAAATGCATAAGGAGAAAAAAATCTATCCCCTCTTCCTCATGTGGCCTCCATCAATAGCCTCCATCACTGCATCAAGAGAATCTACAAATATACTGTCATCCAATGCTTCCTCCCAAGTGTGCAAAACTAGAGTGTCTACATCAATCAAAGGTGGAAAGTGTGAATGGAAACATGCTTGCTGTCTCATGGCCTGTTGACCAGATAAATCAATCTTGTAGACAAGATTAATCTCCCTAGTAACAAAAGGTAATCTAGCAACAAACATCCAAACAAAGCTATATTTCTCTAGACATATGCGATTTACAAAAGAATACTATAAAGGTGTTAAGGTCTTACCATAGATCCAATGCTTATTCGAAGTAGTTGTCCCTCGGTCACTTGAAGGAGTTATATTTAAAGACCTGTAGTCACAAACAAGAAAACATTAAATAGCACCTGCATAGTAAATATTATAAATCATGCCTATCATTGTGATCAAGGAATCCATGAAATAAACAGTTAATTAACATTTTATTGAGAAAAATGAATTCATTTGTATTAAATTTGAATAAAGAAAACCTTACAACCTTAGCCTTGATGTTGAACAGGCCTTCCCAGGGTCCGAAAGCAAGAATCTCCTCTACTATGACAAGCCTTTCACTCTTCCAACCGAGATAGATAGAGGTATGTGATATTTCCTCACAAAATCTCAGTTAAATGAGTCTAAATCCCAACAGCACTTTACCTCAAATAATTCTAAAGCTTTTTTCTCCCTTTGAGGCTACACAAGGTGTCTTTTTATAGTGCAAAAGAGGAGGTTTCAATTCCAACTATGAAGGGATAGAATCATCCTTCAAAGGGATAAGCTCCTCACATCAAGGGGTTAGCTCCTTAAGGCATGGGATGCATGAATGTAAAAAAAGCGAACTTGCCACTGCAAGATTCTCTCCAGAAGCTTCTAGAATTAACTAAAAGTGAGCTTCTGGGTTTAATTTGTGCCTTTTTAATCTTTTACAGGTGTTTTCACCCTTAACACAGAGAAAGTGCGTTTAGGTATGCAGGAGTCATGAACATTAGGTGCGGGACCGCAGGCAAGACAAAGAGAAAGTGCGATACCAGAGTTTTAGAGACTTTTGAGAGATTTTCTCTTATTTTTAAGGCTTGACATGAGGAACTAATGTGTTATACTTGCAAAGGAGGAAGTATGAGTGATAATGAGCTCATACAGATAGTAGAATGTCAAGATGAAAATTTTTAGCGCAACAGATTGCCCCTTAAAGTGCAAAGTCTGGAATAGATGAAGATAGAGTCTATCATGTATGAAGAGTGAAGTACTTTATCACTTCAAAGATCATCTTGTGGACACCCCAGTCAGAACCTGTAAAAAAATTCAATGAAAAATATATATATGTAGATATATCATCGCTGAGGTAGGCATTCCCATACTCAGATAAAAAATAACTAGAAAACTTATTTAAACTGTTCTGATACAGGAATGATTTCCAATACATCAACAATATATACATGTGTAGACACGGTTAGTATGAATCTTTTGTCGAAGTGTACGAAAAAATACCACTTTAGCTACGCATAACTTATAGCCCTAACATCAAATATGGCTGCCAATATCTTCAGATATGCAGTTAGTTGATCAAGACAAGTGCTGCAAAAAACCAGAGCTATGCATAAAGAGACATTAAGCAGTAAAAGTAAGGTTTTGCTCCATACATCCAATAGACAAGACAAGAACAATTTTTTGAAAGAATTTTTGTATTAAGGGCACCTGGGAGGAAAAAAAGAAGGTGTTTCCAATTCTCCTCAATGGGATGGGTTCTTGGAAGTCCTCAGCACTTCAAATCTAGCATTTCTCTCTCTTGTTGGTGTAGAAAACCCAGACAAAGATAGAACTCAAAGGGAGCTCACACAGCAAATAATGGAAAATATGACAATGATAATGGCTCAAAGTCAGACCAAGAGTTTAGATCCAGAGTGATCTAATAGGCAACAAAAGGTGAAGAATGGTAGGGAAAAACCTCCTATTTATAACAAAATATTGGGTCATTCTAGATCTTGGTGCATGATTAAAATAATGTTAACCAAATCTAGATCCACCTTTTATGGAATATTTTATTATATTTGTTGAAGGGAAAAAGTATTTGACTTGGGTCAAATCCCTTTATTTGTGAATAATAAATAAATAAATGATTTATTTATCATTTTAAGGAAGTGGTTGAAGGATAATCAAATAAATATTGATTTATTTAATTATTTATGGGTGATTTAGTCATATTTAACAAGGAATTAAATTATTCCTAGAAAATAATAAGATAAATAAAGATTTATCTAATTAATTTCTTTGTTTTGGGTTAAACATGACCAGGAATAATAATTAATTTATTGTTTAATTAATTATTCCTTGAGGAAAATCAAACAAATATAGGTTTGTTTAATATTTCCTTTTGGGGTTTCCTGTTTAGACCATAAACAACCTAATAAATGTGTTTTATTAAGTTATTTTACATAGTGAAAGCAATTTTACTTAGGGTAAAATTGGTCTTACATGGTGTACTTGGGTTCAGCTAATGATAGTAGTTTAGATGACCAAAAAATGGTGTAACAGATTACCCCCCGTCACCTCTAGCACAGGTACCCTCAGAGAGAGAAATGTAAGGTAGACTAATGTGCTGAAGAACTAGACCCTGAGGAGACGAGACTTACAGGTGCAACAAGTCTCTTTTAATGAGAGGGTACCTATGTTAGAGGCGACGGGGGAGGCATACCTATGCCAGCCGAGACAGAGTACAAAAGAATAGTGTGTCCAGTAAACAAGGGACTGAACCATAGAGTATAGCCTGGCATAAACATGAGCCAGATAAAAATACAATGATGAATCCCATATACATGTTGTGCCTGGGATAACAGCCAGGACTTATACAATAAGATCTGAGTACATGAGATACAAATACAACCCAAATGCCCCTTGTAAATGGGGAAGGGCTCACAAAATCTGACTGATACATGCAAATCAAAGAGGTGCTGCAAGTGGCTAAGGCCAACATCATCAAATATATGGAGCTGCATCGAAGGCTGCAAGGAAGAGGTCATCCGGGCATGTGGGGGGCTACCTGCAGGGCCACCCCCTCATGAGGGTTGAGACATCTCACACAAACCCGGGAATCACCAAGAGCTACTGCTACATCACTGAACCATCAAGTATACAGATCTCGATCATGCTGAAAGGAGATGGGGTGGAGAAACAATCAAGTCAAATGGGAAGGAGAGATCCCTTTGTCTGATCCGAGGCACCGAACAAGAGTGGAAGCTGGAACCAAGGTACACCGCCCTCTAGACCTGTCTTCTGGAATGAAGGAGCTGATGTCGACAGAAGGAGGTCTGCCATAGGTGAGGCAATGAGAGATCCTCAACTAAGGCACGAGAGAAAATAGTAGAGTGACTGATAGACTAATACCAATGATGATGATGAAATGGAGGGGACTGAGTAGCGAATGGACGACTTCCCTTGTTAGAGCATAAAGGGAATGAATGACATGGCAGCGACTGACACAATATCATGAGGGATAGGGGACAGTGGGACTGAAGGCCATAATTTTCGACACAAGAGAGGGACCAAGCAATGAAGGATGGAGGACTATAGCGGGGTACAAAGGGACTCGAGATAGACTCCATGAATGCGATGATGACTCAACTTGGATGCTCTAAACAAGGGCGACTTGATGGTGCTGCCACATATTAAAGGTCCAATGGGGGACCATGAAAACATGAGTATCAGATGGTAACTCATGACGAACATCAATACGAGCATAGATAAGTATGGAGGCCAAATGGTGGCCCTAGTATGAGTGTTGCAAGTGAAGAAATTCGATTTTGAGGAGGGTTATGGTTGAGGGGCATAGGTGCCCCCAAGCATGGTGTGTTCATGCAAAAATGTATTTAGAAAAAATGGAATCTAAACATATTTTAATGATGTGGTGTGCCATTTGTTTTCGTTATGGTTATGCAGTTTGACAAAGGGAATGGAGGATTACTAATGTCTTTTGGTACTGCATATAGGAAGAAAATGGCCTTTACGTTTCTGGGTTGGCATACCTGGTGTCACTATCCCAAAGAGAGGAGTTGGAGATAATGAACTGATGCTCTCATAGAAAAGCTATAGGTTGGTCAACAACAATGTCTAAGAGACGGAGTTGCTGATGTAAGATGAAGGAATGATAAGGGGTATCATCCTTAGAGTGATCTGAAGTGATATGGGACTCTAGAGGCTCTTCTAAATGTGTAAGAATAATGGTACTAAATTCGGCATGACCAGATACACTAGGAGAGTTGTGGAGAATTGCTTCTCTTGGTCTCTGAAATGTGGGTGCCCCCTTACCCAAACATTGGGTTTCAATGTAATGGCCACAAGGTGTATGTGGTGTGAATACATGGGTTCGATGTAAGGGGGAATAGAGAAAGTTAGGGGTGGGGATTTTTTCCATAATGTCATCATCGTGATAGAAGATGGGGTGACTGGTGGAAGAAAGACCACCTGATGTGGCGAAGCTACCTGAATCATCATCATGAGAAGAGAGGTTCACATGCGCGTCGTCACAAGGGGTGACAAAAGAGTAAGACGATAAAGGATCTACCGATGTGGAGCCCAAGGTGATCGCTGAAGGAAGGTCAAGCGAAACAACAGGGGAAGATTTAGATGGAATGTTCTCCGAGGGTCTCAATGATAGGTAGAAAATGCTAGACGAAGGCTCCGTCATCTCGACATTAGGAGGGGGAATGTCAATGGGAGCAGTCATGTCTCGTAGTTTTTCCAAAGAAAAATGCGCAAATAGGGGAGAGATGGACTCGTTGCGCTTGGCCTCGAATTGGCGGACCGCGGCTAAAGAGGTGCAGAAGTCCTCGAGGCGGGGAAAAAGGTGGGTGTAATGGCCATGGAGATCACACAAAGCACAGGGGTGGTTGGTGTGAATAGTCTTGGGGTTCTTGGCTGCGGTCGTGGAAGGAACAGAGGCTTCCGGGACCATGGACTCTGGGAACGCGACATTAACCATGGGCTTGAGATGAAACAATTCAGGACAGGTATGGGTGGTGTGACCGACAACATCACACAAAGCACATTGGATGGTATGCTGTGGAGGTCAAGGAGGGGCCGGGTTTTTCGGGGCATCCTTGTCCTTTGATGCCCCCTTGCGAGCTTTGCCCTTCTTACCCGAAGCGTTCGCAACAGGAGGTGGTTCCTGTTGAGGTGACTGAGGCACTGTTGCAGCGGGAGAAGTCATGGGGACCGGTTGAACCGGGGTCAAAGCAATATAAGGTTTGGGTTGACCAGGCAGGGTTGTGACTGGAGGACCAGGGTACCAGACGGGAATCCCAAGGGTCAGGTTAGGAAGAGAGAGGGTCGCCATGACCGGTACCATGTACACTCCTGGTGGGGGAGCTAGGAACGGTATCTGACCAGAGGGGTAATGGCCAGGTGGGACGACTCCTAAATGGCTAAGGCTTGGAGGAACCATTCGAGGAGGGTAAAGAGGCTCATGAATACCAGCTGCAGGTGAAGGGCTAGGAGTAGGTTGCCGAGAGCGCGGTTGCTGACTAGCCGAAGCGGGTTTCTTGAGAGCAGTCTGAGACGATTGCATCATGCAAACATTCGATGAGTTGGGGTTGGAAACAGGAGGAGGAGGAAGACCAGGGAAGGTTCCAAGCAAAGAGGAGTCTTTGTAGACGTCGGGAGAGACACTGGTCAAAGAATCGACTATTTTCTTATTGGCTACAGGAGAGATGGTTGTCTCAGGGGAGGTCTGAGATTCTGGCTCATGATATGTCAACTGGTCAATGGTGACTATCTTTCCATTATGAGGGAAAGACATCTTGCAAAAAACCGCAAATGGGACATCATACATAGCATCGGTGTAGCTCCGCCCTAAGAGAATGTTGTAATCTAGAGGGGCGTCGATGACTTCAACGTCGACACAAACAATCTTGCCCGCAAGAGTGATAGGACAATTACGGAATAAGCCAATGGGCTGGGAGGCATGGCCATCCCACGCAGGAAGGGTGATTGTGGAAGGGGCCAATTCAGGAGATTTGAGTTGTTTCCAAACCGAGGCGGACATCACACAGGTGGATTCCCCCTCATCAATGATACACCGAGAAACATTAGCGTTCCAGATTTTGACTGGGATTTGGAAGGCTACGGAAGCAGGAAGAGGAGGATGCTCTAATTGATGGGCGTAAAAAACAATCAATTGGTCATCAGCAGGATCTACAGCGCCCATGGTAGATAGTAGAGCCTTCTTTTGGGAAGGGCACGACTGGAGGAGTTCCAATGTAGAAATGGCAGCAGGAGACTGTGCCAAATCATCTACTATGCTATACGAATGAGCAGCTCGACCAGAAGCAACATTTCGGTGTAATGGTCCCTTAGGAATTTGGGTATGAACCTCAACTTTGGGCTGAGGGATATGAAAGGGACCATTGGATGCTGAAAGAGGCTCTATAGAACCTGAAGAAGGTGACTCGGGGGCAGACGGAATGAGAGGCTTGGGGTACTGAGGGGCCCGAGTTTGAAGGTTAAGGTCGACATTTGGAGGTGGAGCAGAGTTCATCATGAGGATCTGGTAATTGGAGGAATTAGAAGGGGAAGGTTGAGTGGCCACTTGTATGTCAAGTGGTTGGGTAGCCATGAATCCCTGCTGTGCATCCACCTGCTCTTGAGGGGGCGTTGACTGCTATTGCAGGGGTTGAGAAGGCCAGGGAGGCAAAGGTGCTGATGCTAGAGGAGCTGGAGCACTAAAATGCGGATACGAATAATAAGGGGGTTGGGTAACAGTACGGTGACCAGGAGGTTGGGTCAAAAGAGGAGGCATGCTGTATCCTGGATACGTGCTACCAGGAGGGGAACAAGTGCGGGAGGTGCTGCCCCCTCCCCCAGGAAAACCATAACCCATGGGAGGTTGGGCATATGGATGAGAGAGAGCTCCAACGATACCATCGATGGTATGAGGGGCCCCCGGTGCGTTGACACCACCGGGTCTGGGGAGATCAGGTAGAATGGTATAAACATAACCTGTCTAAGCGTAGATCAAGTCATATTTTAATGCCAGTTGGAGGGTGGGTTCTTCGGTTTGGGGAAAATGCGATGCGACATCTTTCCCAATAGGAGGCAAGAGAGATCTAAGGAACCAGTCCATGTAGACACGGTCTTCGAAGGTAGGGGATTGACATAGGCTCTTTCTTCTTCGCCATTCCTAGACATGATCGGATAGGCGGGTCGCAGATGATTGACAGAAAGAAGTCAAAAGTTCGATACCAGTGTCATAACGAGGGGGAAGCTAGAAGTAAGATAAAAAAGCCCGGGAAAGAGTCGCAAAGGTGTATGAGAGGAAGGGGCCTGATCAACATACCACATAGAAGCCGCACCTGTAAGCGTTCGTTGGAACAACCGAAGACGGACATAGTCATCGGTAATGGAGGTAGAGGAACACCACATGTGGAAATATCGAACATTATTTGAAGGATCTTCTCCAGCAAGGCCTTCAAACTTTGGGATGTCATAAGGGAGCTTTGTTGGCATAGCAGTCCAACTAGCGTCATGGTGTATAGGGTCATTTGTCAACCGGTCCAAATCAGGGAAGCTGAGGCCTACCATGAAGGGGAGCAAGGGCGCAGCCGAGGTAGTTCCTATGGCAGTTCCGCTAGTAACAGTCTCGGCATTAGGGCCGGGATTACTGCTAGCATTAGGCCCTGGACCAGACATAGTGAAGGTGATAGGGGGAGAACCATAAGTAAAAGGAGAACCCAATGAATCAGAAGAGGAGTCGGAGTGCGGACTCGAAGGAGGACTAACTCAACGACGGCGGGAAGGAGTAGGTCGACCGACCGGAAACTGAGGGTGAAGGCCAAGAAGTCTCCGGGATGTGCGCTTTAGGGGCGCAATGGTGACAACACAAACACGACACGAGGGGAAGAAGAACGACCGACAAAGGCAGGGAGGTGCAGAGTCAAGTGATTACAATGTCGAAACAAGGGAAAAAAGGTGCAGTTTCAATTTATTTTAAAGTATTTGCGTGGCGGTGTAAACCAGGCTCTTCTTCGCTTAGGGTGAGTGTGTGGCGTGCGTTAATTTTAATTTTTAAACCCTTTTCGTTTTGAGAGCAAGAGAAAAAGTGTGTTGCGTAACTGAAAATAATGCTGCAAAAAACAGTATATAATGCTGAAATAACAGGAAATTAACAGCTACTAGTGCATCGATCCAACCCAAGAAGGCGGGTCTCTCAAAACTAATCTAAAAGAGGGAAAAAAACTAGTCAAAACGCACTAAAAAGAGGCCAATAGATCTAGGGTCGAAAGGGACCGGGATCTAAAGGAGAAAGCTGCTGAAAAGAGGTGCAGATCACAGCCAAGAGGCAGAGGCAAGGTGGCTGGAAAAAAGGAGGAAATCAGCAAAAAGAAGAAGGGGCAAGGAGGAGGCCCTAAAGGTAGATCCAAAAAAAACTTCAGGAGGTGATTTGAAAGGGAGGAGAGCTGATTAAAAGGGATCTGAAAAGGAGGTATCAGATCTGGAAAAGGGGCGGTTGAAACTCTGAAAAAACAGACCTGAAACAGATAAAAGCTCTTCCACCAAAAGTGGAGGGTACTGAAGCCCTAGGGGGCTATGTTCCCACTTAGATGAGCAAAACAGATCAGAAACAGGTTGAAACGGGCTAAGACAGAGGCTAGAAAACCCTGACATAAGCTTCAGAAAAACCCAGAAAAATTGCAAAAAAACAGCAGGAAAATTGGCAGGTCGCAGGTTCTGACCTGTTTTCTGTGCAGGTCGCAGAAAATGGGCTGAAAAGTGCGACCTGGAGGTCCAGGTTGTATTTTATGGGCTGAAAAGTGTGACCTAAAGTTCCGGGTGTCCCGGCGGCAGATTTCCGGAAAATTTGTCGTCTCAGTTGCGGCTGATGTCTGTCACCTGCGCAATAGGGCCAGAAACACGTGGAAGTTAGAAATTTTAATGTTTTAGGGTTTTATAGGTGAAAAACCACATGAAAAGAGGAAAAAAAAAAAGCTGAAAAGAAACCCTAGGGTCTGAAGTAGCTGGATATGCAGGAATATGAAAAACGACAGCGGTCGTAATTGAAAACCCATGTGGAGTCGCCAATTGTTAGTATGAATCTTTTGTCGAAGTGTACGAAAAAAGACCACTTTAGCTACGCATAACTTATAGCCCTAACATCAAATATGGCTACCAATATCTTCAGATCTGCAGTTAGTTGATCAAGACAAGTGCTGCAAAAAACCAGATCTATGCATAAAGAGACATTAAGAAGTAAAAGTAAGGTTTTGCTCCATACATCCAATAGACAAGACAAGAACAATTTTTTGAAATAATTTTTGTATTAAGGGCACCTGGGAGGAAAACAAGAAGGTGTTTCCAATTCTCCTCAATGGGATGGGTTCTTGGAATTCCTCAGCACTTCAGATCTAGCATTTCTCTCTCTTGTTGGTGTAGAAAACCCAGACAAAGATAGAACTCAAAGGGAGCTCACACAACAAATAATGGAAAATATGACAATGATAATGGCTCAAAGTCAGACCAAGAGTTTAGATCCAGAGTGATCTAATAGGCAACAAAAGGTGAAGAATGGTAGGAAAAACCCTCCTATTTATAACAAAATATTGGGTCATTCTAGATCTTGGTGTATGATTATAACCAAATCTAGATCCACCTTTTATGGAATATTTTATTATATTTGTTGGAGGTAAAAAGTATTTGACATGGGTCAAATCCCTTTATTTGTCAATAATAAATAAATAAATAAATGATTTATTTATCATTTTAAGGAAGTGGTTGAAAGATAATCAAATAAATAATGATTTATTTAATTATTTATGGGTGATTTAGTCATATTTAACAAGGAATTAAATTATTCCTAGAAAATAATAAGATAAATAAAGATTTATCTAATTAATTTCTTTGTTTTGGGTTAAACATGACCAGAAATAATAATTAAATTATTGTTTAATTAATTATTCCTTGAGGAAAATCAAACAAATATAGGTTTGTTTAATATTTCCTTTTAGGGTTTCCTGTTTAGACCATAAACAACCTAATAAATGTGTTTTATTAAGTTATTTTACATAGTGAAAGCAATTTTACTTAGGGTAAAATTGGTCTTACATGGTGTACTTGGGTTCATCTAATGATAATAGGTTATATGACCAAAAAATGGTGTAACAGACACAGTATGGACACAACCATCTGTTTATGAATAGTCCACTGTATAAATGAATAAAAAAATTCCTCGCAGCTTGGATGGTAGAAACTAGATCCAGGGTCTTAATTTCTGTTTCTCGAACCAGTACGATTCTATCCATGTGAATAAATGTGTCGAAGTTGAACATGGTAGAAACCACTTGATTACCAGTCAATAATGTAGACTGTTAAAAAGTGTGAGAGTAACCACCAGTAATGTCAATGGCTCTCAAAGTACTCAGTACAATCCATGAAATGTGAATGAATGAGCTGAAGTCGGACATGTCATGGAATCATTCGATCGAAGATCAATGATGCAACCTGTCGTCGAAGGCGAGAAACCTACCATGGAGGCATGCAGATTTCAAGGTACTGATGATTTCTAGATCAAATTTCTAGATAATGTGCTATCATCGATAGAAAGTGATCTGTCGTAGGCAAGCCCACAACACGAAATCATAGATCAAGTTTTGAAGAAATATATCGGCAAGGACTGACTCAAGGATGGTCAAAATGGATGACAGATATTTTCTAGATAAATGGTTTGTTTGAACTGTCCTCTTGAACACATAACGACACTGCAGATGGCTTGGTGACAATTGACCCAAAGCTAATACCCAGAAACTGGCTTAAGACTTTCAATATGGTTTGATTAACTGTTAGGCAAAGGATTTTCCCAACCTAGGTGAACAAAAGTGTCATGTTCAAGAGTGGTTATCGGCTTTTCGGACAATCAAAATATAACAAACGGGTTCATTTTTATCTCTTTTCCCCCACCATTTCTGGCAAGTACCTCTTTATTTTTTAAAAGCTTGAGGAGGATAACATTTGCTTGTTTATAAGCTCATCCTTCGGATGAGTCCAACTTAGTTTAAGATTCGAACCCTAAGAAGGAGAGGTTCGTTCCTGTTTAAAATTGAACAGGTCCTTTACTGTTAAATTTTAACGAGTTCAGTATAGGAGAAACTCGGTGTTTTTTCAATTTTAGGGAGTCAGAAGAAAAAACTTAAGAAGACTCCATGGGGGTACTTTTTCGTAAATTTAGTCTCTCGAGCCCGAAAAGGGATAAAATAATGCGGGAGAGAACTCTGTTGACCGTAATTAGTCAATGTATACCTTTTTCATAAATAGTCCATTTCATTTCGTAAAAGGGGTAAACTTATACTGAAAGGACGATCAATCATTTATTTTAACGAGTTCGAATAAACAAGTCCTCGGCAATATTTTCAATTTTTGAGAGTCTGAAAAGAGCTTAAAAGAGGACTCCAGGTTTTCACTTTTTCATAAATTTTTGAAAGAGTCCGAAAAAGTGATAAAAGTATGCTCTTTGTTGAAAAACGATCAATTTTCCTAAAAAATCCAATTTTCTGCACAAAAAATCGAAACATTACACATACCTGTTTAAGATAAATAAAAATGTTTTCAAAAATTACCTTTTTAAAGTGAAAAATAAACAAATTAAAAATTCATTTATTCGAAAAAACTTATAAAAATGGCTTTTCTAACTTCATTTTTACCATTTGAGTTCAGAGTGAAAAGTGAGAGCTTTTGGGTAAAAAATTTCTTGCAAAGATTCTGGAAAATCCGTCCAGCAAAATCGAGAACCATCAGCTCTAGGTAATCCATGTCCTCCGTATCTTACATTTCATCGGTTTACATTTCATTTTTAGGCTTTAAATTTCAGTTTTTAAGGAAAAATAGGTTGAAAAAATCGCTTGCGGGGTTCGTAGGCACAACACGCGGGCCCTGCGGATCCCGACTTTTTTCTACGTAGAAAAAAGTCTTGGTTTTGCACCTATTTCATAGTGCCCATGCGTACCTATGCACTGTGTATGAAAATGGGGTGCGGACCCCACGTAATGAAATTTCAAACTTAAATTTCTCAAATTCTGCCCAAAATGTTTCAAATAAACTTGTTCTAATATGTCTTTTTATGCATTGTAGGACATTCAAAATGCTTGTTTGGAGAGAACGCGAGCATGAGGACATAGATGATGCCGCAATGAATCATTTTCCTACAATGCAGGCATTGAGAGCATGCATTTTATACAAATTTTGGGCCATTCAGGGCATGAGGGCACAGGTAGACCTCCTGACATGGCTAGTGAACATATGGAATGTACAGGACCAGTGCTTTGTTATTGGTGGCCACCAACTCGAAATTGAGCTGGAGGAAATATATTTTTTAACTAGTTTTCTAAGAGGGGTGAACAAATTTCTCTATTTGGGACTAGGCCAGGTGGCCAGTCTGTCGCTATTCTTCGACTAGAGTTCTGCGATGATTGGGCAGACCCCAAGGACAAACGGATTGATATAAAAAATATCATCTGTCCTAAGCTCAAAATTATTGCATTTACTATCACCATACTGTGTGGGAGTGCAGCATTGCATGTGGCTACCAGTTCCTTGATGCGCATTGCAGTAGACTGTTTCGAGGCACCATTTTCAACTGGTGCAAAGCTGTGTTGGCCAATGTGAAAGGAAAACTAACTAGAGAAAAGAATGGAAAGCTGAAAATTTTTGGATATGGATCCACTGTAGTCACCTTTTCTCTAGAGAGTATCCCCATGTTAGCTTCGCAGCACATTCCTGTCGATGCTGGTCGACCTCGAAAACCTAGGATGGTTTGTTGGGTTGCTTTGATAGCCCGTCATGATGAGGGCATTGAGGTTGTTCGATTTCCATCTACAGTTGGCTGGAATGCCAATTTTTTTTTATAGTGGACTTTCCATACACCAAGATGGACTACTGCGGTGATAGAGACATGGCTCTCCCAACAGGAGAATAGTGGGATGATTCAGGTAAAAATCATTTTCAACAATTTCTAAGTTCTAATTTTTTTTTTTGTATTTTAATCTTCCAAAAACTAATAATAAAAATTTAAATGCAGATGTGGACCCATGACGACCAACCAATCTCCACCCTTATGAGAGGAGGTATCCAGTTGCAGCAGCACCAGCTCCATAGGGTCAATCAACAGAAATCCTGTCCGATTTGGAGAATCACCTAGAGCGCTTGACTCTAGACATTCCAGAGACCGATATAGATGATATTTCGCTTAGATTACAAAGATATGTGATTGGTGTCCTAGGACCTTTTAGGAGGTTCCTGTGTAGGGTGGCCCGAGCAGTGGTTTCTTATTGTGATCATCATTAGGGATAGGATGATCGATTTGTAGGTTCATAACATTTTTGACCTTTTGTATTATCATTTTTTTCAATCATAAGGTGTTTTTCAACCTATGATTGAAGACGATGTATATTTTGAAACAAACTTTTATGCTATGATATATCATTATTACCATCTATCTGCGTAACATGTTATCGAATGTTGTGTAATTTACTGTTTTGATTATTGCAAATGTCTATTTATCATACTAGAATCAACTGTATCTGCTAAAGTATTTAAATGTCTTGGAATATGTTGATATTCAATGTAATCAAATTCACGTTACAAGAGACGAACTCTTAAAAATAACCGTAATAACACTGGATTTCTAATGGCATAAACCCTGTTAAGTTGTAATACAACAAGTTCAGAATCCAACCTAACAATCAAACTCCAAATCCCAAATGAGATGGATTCAGATAATAACTCAATCACTACACTATACTCTGCAATGTTATTCCTTTTTTGACTAAGGCTTACCCCATGCATGGACACTAACTCGTCAGAGGGTGAATAGATAACCCAAGCTACAGAAGAAATGTTCCGTGTACTATGACAAGCACCATCAGCAAAACCAATGTAGGTTTGAAGAGACGTCGACATCTACAATATCAAGAGTAAAACTCAGATAAGCAGGAATAGTGATAAGAGCACACTCTAAACTAGGCACACTTTTCTAATCTAAAACACACCAATAGTAAAGAAACTAATCTAATCAAAAATACCACACTAAATTTAATCATAATATCTCTTCAGATAAAGCCCATTTATGGGTTTATCTAAAGGGTCACTGTCGAAATCTATCATCTCATAGGCCCCTTTTTCCAGCTTTCGCTTTACAATGAAAGGACCATGCCACATAGGCACAAATTTTCCAGCCCCTAGCTTATCATTAGCTTGATCGTACACTAAAACTATGTCTCCTTCTGAAAAATTACGAGGTGTAACATTTCTATCATACCGAGCCTTTATTCGTTTGGCATGAGCTTCGTTTTCTAATGCAACATTTCGTCGATTCTCATCTAGCTGAGCCAAGTACAAAAAAAGCTTCTCGTCTTCAGACGTAGCTAGGATTAATTCTATGGCTAATTTCAATGACAGAATTTCGCATTCAATAGGCAACACAGCTTCCAAACCGTAAACCAGTTGAAAGGGAGTGAAACCAGTTGATGTTTTTACTGAGGTCTGATATGCCCAAAGTGCTGAAAATAACATGGAATGCCAATTCGACTTATGAATACCAATGATTCGTTTAATCATAGTGAATAAAACTTTATTGATAGCTTCAACCGGACCATTAGCCTACAGGTAATATGGAGTAGAACTATCGCGGCACAGGCCAAGTTGATCTGTCAGTTCAATCATCATGATATTTCAAAAATGACTTCCATGATCCGTAATTATGGCTTGAGGAACACCGAATCTAGAAATTATATGATTGAACACAAAATTTGTAGTAGTCTTGTCGTCTACCGAAAATGTAGGCATCACCTCAGCCCACTTAGTAAAATAATCTACCACTAGGATAATATATGCATGCCCCCTGGCCGAGTGAGGGTTACATGCAATAAATTCAATACCCCACTTTGCGAAAGGACCAAAAACAATTATAGGGTGAAGAGGAGCGGGTGGTGTACACATTTTATGATCAAAGATCTGACAATTGTGGCATTTCCGGACTGCATAGATACAATCTTTGAATAAGGATGGATATAAATAATCAGCATGCAATATTTTTTGAGCTGTGGCATACCCAGACATATGACTACCACATGCTCCAGAATGGAAGTCATTTAGAACCTTCTCAGCTTCTTCATGAGTAAGACAACATTGGAAAACAGAAACCGCTCCATGACGATAGAGTGTATCACCAATAATATTTTATTTTTGGGATTGGAAACATATTTTCCGTCGCTGAGATCGTGAGATTTCAGGCTGAAAATATTGGGTTTGGAGATAAAAAATAATATCCCCATACCAAGGATCAAGAGTACTAATAAGAAACAAGGATTCTTCCGCAATGGGCTGTTCTGCCACAGTTTCATTATCAGTAGATGGGAAATCACACATCATTTCGGCAAAAACCAAAGATTTCTTTGCGTTGGATTTTTCAAATTCCAAGTCAAATTCCTGTAGGATAACTATCCATTTGGAATACTTGTCCCCTAGCAATTGTTTGGTCAAGATGTACATCATAGGGTTACAGTCAGCAATTACTGTGGTTTTGCATAGTAAGATGTAGTGACAAAATATTTGGACAGCTTGAACAGCTTCCAAGGCCAATTTCTCCACATGTACGTATTTGAACTTAATCGGATGCAAATTTCGACTAAGATAATAAATAACATGTTCATTGTTCAATTCATCTTCTTGAACTAAAACCATCCCAATGGTGTAATGAGAGGCGTCGAGGTACAAAAAATAGTTCTGGTTGTAATTGGGAGGATGCAGTAATGGTGCATGGTTCAACGCGTGTTTGAGTGCATCAAAAGATCAATCAGCGATCTCATCCCAAAAGAATGGAACGTTCTATTTTAACAACTTGGTAAAACCCTTTGTTAACTCGGCGTAGTTAGGAATGAAACGACGTAAAAAGTTTGCTTTCCCCTGCAAACTTTGGAGTTGGTGCAAAGTCGAAGGAGGAGGTAGATTGACAATAGCTTTGACCTTCGATGGATCAACACGAATGCCTACTTTTGAAAAAATAAATCCCAGTAAGCGACCCAATTCTACACATAAAACACATTTGTGTGGATTCAGCCGAATTCAATAATGCCTACATCTCATAAATATAGCTCGTAAATGAGTGAGATGATCAACCCTACACGATGAATGTGCAGGTAAATCATCGAGAAAAGGATGCACAATGTGCTTAATTTCATGAAATGCGTAAGACATAGCCCTTTGAAATTCGAGATGATCGAAAGGTATGATCCTAGGATCATCAAAAGTAACAGCAATCGATGAAATCATATGAATATTTGTGATAGGAGGCGATATGTTAGGAGCAGAAAAGGAAAAAGTTCCTAGTAAACTAGAATCTTTAATCAAACCTACACCAACATCCTTGTAAGGGATAGTCATTTTACTGATGTGTTAAATAGTTTCTGTAGAGGCTGGATCAGATGAGAAATAAGTGAGCTGGTATATGGTAACGGTATTTCCCTGATGTGGAAACTTTATAAGCCGAAAGACCGATGAAACAACAGTAGTCATAGCATAAGACCAACTACGACCCAGGAGAAGGTTGTAATCTAGAGGGGCATCAACCACTTCCACATCTATATTAACGGTTTTGCCTTCGACCCCTATAGGTAAATCCTGCAAAATACCAAAAGGATGGAACCCTCGGCCATCAAAAGCCTTTAGAATTGTTGGAGACTGATTGAGTGTAGGAGAACCAAGAGATTTCCAACACTGGATCGACATAATACACGTAGAAGCCCCTTCATAAATCACAGTTCGAAAGACCAGTCTATTTTTGATTAATAATAGAATCTAGAAAGCCATTTGATGAGGTAGGCGGGGTGTGCTATTCTCTAAATAAAAAAATATTAGGTTCGAATCCTGAATATCGACAGATTATATGGCAGAAAAAAGTAATTTACGTTGTGTTGGGCATGATTGCAGCACTTCCAAAGCTGACATTGCTGAAGGGGAAATAGCTAAGTCCTCAAAAATGTTGTAATTTTGAGCAGCTCTCGCATGTGGATTGAAAGCTGATTTAAGTACACCTTTAGCAGGCGGTTTGATTACTAATTTTGAATTAGGTTTCTCGATCTGTAGCGGATTAGAAACAGGAGGAGGTGTAGTTGATGTGTTTGAATCCGACGATTCTTCTTCTTTACCACCAACAGGACTTTTACTACCATAATCTTGTGATCGTGTCGCAATCCTGACATGAGACATCATCATAACAGGTTCTTCTAAGGCATTCGAGGTAGAACCAATCATCTTACTATCTTGAGTAGGAAAAGGATCCTTCAAGACAGCAGGTTGCTGAGAACCTTTAACGAACTTCGAAACCTCTGCTCGATGTGGGAATTCCTTAGTAAAATGATCCTCGTCGCAAATGAAACAAGGATAGCGAGGCTTGTGTTTTTCGTCATTAGATTCATTTTTATCTATTTTATCTTTTGAATTCTGTTTGTTTTTATTCTTTCCCTTTTTTTTACCGCCGGATTTAGATTTGGCCATAGATGTCTCTACGACATGGATGTTGGCAGAAATTTTAGCGGGAGACTCTCCATTCGGGGAATCAGGTAAAGTTATTATAGGAGAAGAATTATTTGAAGATTTCTTCTTACTTTTAGTACTAACTGAACCAATCATACCATTAGCGGCATGAGACCCTGAAGGAGCTGTAGTTATTTGACCTTGTTTTGGAAGATCGGGGATTTTTTCATGTAAAGTACCCGACTGTGTGTAGACGAGGTCAAGGTACTGAGATTGAGAAATGACTTGCTATTCAATAACAACTCCTCCCTTAGCTACATCTTCAGTGATTCTGGGTAATAATGATTTAATAAACCATTCCGCAAAAATTTGATCCGGAATGAAAACTTTCACTAAACGCCTTCTACATCGTCATTAGTGAATATGATCAGAAATATATGTGGGCGTGGATTGTTTTAGTGAAGTTAATAGTTCCGTGCCATTGTTGTATCTGACAGGAAACTGAAAATGAGTTAAGAAAGTAGTTTCTAACTGATTGAAATTATTACAAGAGCCTCATGGTAACTCAATGTACCATTTGGCAGCGAGACCAATAAGAGTTCGTTGAAAAAGACGTAAGCGAATTGAATCATCGATTATCGAATTAGACGCACACCAGAGGTGATAAGTCATAATGTGATTTGACGAATCCTCTCTTGACTTACCCTCAAATTTCAGTATATCACTGGGCAACTTATGTGGCATTGGTGGCCAATACGAATGATAGAAAATTGGATCATTCGTAAAGCGTGACAAATCAGTTAAATCCAAAGTTGCAATAAATGGTAACTGACGATTAGGGTCGCGAAAACCTTGAGTAACAAGAGCAGTTTCAGGAGGAGGATACCCAGGATAATTGGGAATCAGATTTGCATTAGGAATGGTATAACCTCTCAGGAAACCAGGATTAACCGGACCAAACTATGGTTGTTGAGGCTGCTGACAAGTATAGCCAAGGTACGGTTGATACTGATAAAATGGGTTTTATGAAACGAGACCAAATTGATACTGTCCCTAGTACGGTTGATAAGTGAATTGCGGTTGACTCATAACAATTGTGCTTGTACCAGCTTGTCCTGTAGGCATCTGGACCGAAGTCTGAACTGTAGGTCCTGACTGGGGTATAGAGAATTGAGGAATTTGCACGGATGCAGGGATAGAAGAAACCAGAGCTATAAATACTCCAGAAATAGGTGTTATAGGTTGAACAAATTTTGTAGTAGTTGCAGCAGTTTGAGGCGGATTCTAAGGTGTACTAGGCCCAGACTGCTGAATAGAACCAGGTGCAGGGATTTGAACAGTAGGCTAGATAGGTTGCTGGGTTGGACCAGAAACGAAAGGTTGTCTAGGTTGACTAAGTAACTACACATTAGGTTGCATATTCTGTTGAATTTGGGATGGATCCCACACCATGTTCATTCTGGGGTGTTGTCCCGTAGAAGGTTGTACATATGAAGGACCATAGCCTGGTTGAATGTAGGGTTGATAATTAAGTGGTAAATTTCCAACTCCTTGTACAAATTATTGACCAGAAGGCGGTTGAAAACCTTGAGGTTGATAACCCTGAGGCGCGTACTAAATCTGGGGTTGATAAGGACCCTGAGGAATATACTGAGTCTAGGGTTGACCTTGGGGTATGTACTATCCTGAAGGTTGATAACCTTGAGGTATGTACTGTCCTTGAGGTTGTTCTCCAAAATAATATTTTCCTACAATTTTTCCTGGGAAAACATTACCCTGAAATTTCCCCCCAGGCGGTAATTGACTACCTTGAGGTTTCCCCCTAGGCGGTAACTGACTGCCTTGAGGTTGCCCCCCAGGCGGTAACTGACTATCTTGAGGTTGCCCCCCAAGCGGTAATTGACTACCTTGAGGTTGCACCCCAAGCGGTAACTGACCACCTTGAGGTTGAGGATTTGGAATATTACCAGACATCATAAAGATTTTCTCTTCATTCGACGTTTCAGTTTTAATTCCATTAAGACCAGATGATAATACTTGTTCAGTCGGTCGAGGAGTTTCTCCTAAAAAGTTACCAGAGAGAGCCTGGTACCCCTAAGGATCAGAAGGAGCACCATATAAAAATGTTTCCGGTGTTTGGGAAAACATAGATGACTCTCCTGACATGATAGATGAAGGATAATAACCTCTGGGTTTAGGATGAAAAGGAATTTGAGGTGGTGAAAAAATAAGACCCGGGTTTTCTAAAAAAATTGTCAAAGATAAATACCAAGCATCACTCCTAATAGAGCTGTAGAAAATGGATTCACGCTCCCTAAGATTCAAAGACTATGGGGATTCTAGAAGAGATACCTCTTCATCTAGACTAGCAAGTTATTCAATAGTAATGAGGCCAGATGGAAGATCTTTAGTAACCATATTTCTTAACCTAGGTGAACCAGGATCGCTAGAAGTTGGAGTAATAAATCCCGAGGATGTTTCCAAAACAGAAGGTTTAGTGTTAGGTTCAGAAATTTTAGGTTCTTCAGCTAGTTCACTGGAAGGATAAATACTACCAGTAACTTCAGAAACTGAAATCAGCTCTTGAATATGTTCTGTCGTGGGTATTTGATGATCAACATGAACAACTATAAATGAAATTCCGACTTATGTTGATCTAATTCTACCACTACTAGATGATACTAGAGCACGCAGCCCTTCAAGCTGACTTGGTGTATACTCAGGGGGCTTCCCCTGAAGTTTCTGGGACTATCTCGGTAATTCTTCCATGATTAAATATTAATAAATCACATGCAAAAAAACAAAACTTCAATAAAAACACCTAAAGTCTCTAAAGGAACAAACAGCTAAATCACATGCCTAAAAATATAAGAGTTCAAACCACGCACAAACAGTAACTTCCCGTACTAAAAACACTAGTTTATGATGAAATCCAACTTAGTAGAAGTTTAATACAGAAAGGGCGGTTGGAACAGTTACCTTGACAACCTGCTTAATGAAACAGACTGGCACAAGTTTCTTCACAAAACCATCTCGAGTGAAGAGAACCCCCCAGAGAGTCCAAGTGAGTCTATTCGATGTCTGCTCCAAGTACAGTGAGATCTTTCCTTCACCGTCACCTTAGGAAATAATCTTAAGCTTATGGACACTAAGGTTACCAACAGTAGCAAATACAACTGGGGGAACAGTCTACGATCCGATTCCACACGCAAGGGCAAAGTAACAAAGCTCAATCCCCTTGAAGGCTCCTCGACATGGTCAATCCAAGGTTTACCAAAAAGTGACCCCAGGCTCCTCGACAATGGTTAATCCAAGTTTTCCCATTTGTAATGCGCGCAGAATCTTCTATTTTTCCCAATGAAACAGAATTGATTGTCTCAAAGGTTTGGACATGATCTCGTGATTAACTACTTTAAGAGAAGCTTCCCAGATTGTACCAATTACAATTGGATTTATTTCCTACCGCAAGATTTATCTACTTGTTTGTTTTTACTATCTTGGAGAGTTAATTACTCCCTACTCCAAGATACTAGCTTAAGCTATATTGGTGATAAGAGCCCTAAAAATAAAAAGGTTACTAGTTCAATTTTAATTAAGAGTTGTTTTTATGGGTTGTTCTTTAATTCAATAGGTATGGAAATGAAACTTTGATGGTGTGAAGACTCGACTTCCAAAAACAGTAAAAAAATTCACCTAAAAATGATAATCAATTCGTTTTTCCTTCAATGAAATTCTAGCTAAAAAAAGAGTTCGAGAATGCAATTCTTTTAAGAGACAATTCTTTCTTAAAACACGAAGAATAAATGGAAGAAAATCTTTTTGTTTTTTCAATAAGAACTCAAAACGAGACAAATAATCAATGCTCACAATAAATCTGTTTCACTTTCAAGATTCGAAACTACAAAAAACAACTTTCCTTCAAAAGATTTCTACAAATTCTTAAAAGCACTCAAAACTATGAAAACTAATTTTGAGATCTACAAACTTAAAAAATCTAATTGAATAAAAGCTTTAAAAAAAAAATTGAGAATGTTTTGCTTAGTTTTTCAGTAAACTAAGGATTCATTTGCCCAGAATAAAAAACAAATAAAAAAACATCCAGATATGTTTCCTTTTGTAAAAATGAAATTCAGAACTTATAATGAAGCTAGTTCAAAGATTTGCAAAGAGAAAAATAGATCTATTTCTCAAAAAAGATGGATTTCGCAACCAAGTCAGACTCATCAAGAAGACAAAAAGACCAGTGTGATCTGAGGTATTTCAAGCTTCCAATCTTTGAGTCACTACAGAGACCAAGCAAAAACCAGTCCAAGTATGAAAAACTTCTAGAAAATCACTCAAAACACAAATACTGTTGGAACTCACTCACAAGAGGTTTTTGACAGGAAAAATATAGATCTGGGCAGATACTAGAAATCCTAAATCAAATTAAACATAAACTGGAAGAATAAATCTAAAGTTTTTCAAAAATTTTAACAGGGTCCGCAGGCCCCAGAAGTAACAGGTGCGGTCCTGCACTGGTTACTCAAGGAAAGTGCGAAACTGCCCGCACTGTGTAGGAAAACAAAATGCGGTCCCCAGAAAAGTTCAAGAAAAACACAAAAAGACTTCAAAAATTTTCAAATAAAAGTAAACCTAAGCTACCCAGGCGAGTATCCATCAATCAAAAACCAGAAAAATCATTTTCTCAAGTCAAAATAAAGGAAAACCAAAAAGCAAGAATCCTTCCCCAGCGGAGTCACTAATTTGTTGACCGGATAAATCAATCTTGCGGACAAGACCGATCTCCCTAGTACCAAAAAGTAATCTAGCAACAAACAAACAAACAAACCTATGTTTCTCTAGACATATATGATTTACAAAATAATACTATAAAGAGGTTAAGGTCTTACCGTAGATCCAATGCTTGTTCGAAGTAATTGTCTTTCGGTCACTTGAAGAAGTTATCTTTAAAGACCTGTAGTCACAAACAAGAAAAAATTAAATATCACCTGTATAGTAAATATTATAAATCATTCCTATCATGGTGATCAAGGAATCCATGAAATAAACAATAAGTTAACAACTTATTGAGAAAAATGAATTCATTTGTATTAACTTTGAATAAAAGAAAACCTTAAAACCTTAGCCTTGATGTTGAATAGGCCTTCCTGGGGTCTGAAGTAGGAATATCCTCTACTCTGACAAGCCTTGCACTCTTCAAACCGAGATAGATAGAGGTATGTGATCTTTCCTCACAAAATCTCAGTTAAATGAGTCTGAATCCCAACAACACTTTACCTCAAATAATTCTAAAGCTTGAACTCCCCTTGAGGCTACCGAAGGCCTCTTTTTATAGTACAAAAGAGGAGGTTTCAGTTCCAACTATGAAGGGATAGAATCCTCCTTCAAAGGGATAATCTCCTCACATCAAGGGGTTAGCTCCCTAAGGAAAGGGATACATGAACCTCAAAAGAGCGGTTCTGCCACCGCAAGATTCTTTCTAGAGGCTTCTAGAAATTACTGAAAGTGAGCTTCTAGGTTTACTTTGCGCCTTTTTAATCTTTTACAGGGGTCCACACCCTTAACACAAAGAAAGTGCGTTCAGGTACACAGGAGTCATGAACATTAGGTGCGGGACCGCAGGTAAGACAAAGAGAAAGTGCGATACCAGAGTTTTAGAGACTTTTGAGAGATTTTCTCTTATTTTTAAGGCTTGACATGAGGAACTGATGTGTTAGACTTGAAAAGGAGGAAGTATGAGTGATAATGATCTCATACAGATAGCAAAATGTCAAGATGACAATTTTCAGTGCAACAGGGCTAGCTACCTGACCTAAAGTTTGGTCTGTGGTTACCTTTCTCCAATCCTATTGTTAGTTTTGGGAAGTTGAGGAGAGTGTTAAAATTTTTGACGCCATTGCCAGGGAGTGATTGCTAAACATTCCCTGGGAATATTTCTTTAATTATCTTAAAGTTAGACTTGTAGATGACATGCTCTAGCATTCAAAATAGCACGACTTCTTAAAATCTGAGCCAAAGTCCAAAATTCCTATCTTAAGCTGGCTCCTAAAAGACATACCAGGGAAAATCCATACCCAAATCCCTCACCAATTGTGTATGAACCCGAGAGTCTTTTTATAAAGCTTAAAACCAATTCTTGGAAGGTTGGAAGAGCTATTCCTCCACTTGTCAAATCAAATTGTCCGCCTACGAGATTTGTTTCAGAAGATTTGTTTTATATATCAAAATTTGAAAGATATTTGTTTAGAACTAAGTCTAAAACTTTTCTTTCAGAAACCACCTTTGATACTTTCGATTTGGAGTCCTTTGCACCATTTTTTGAGTCTTTTAATTCCGAATTCGATAGGGAAGTTTGGTCTAATTTTCACAAACTCAAGGTTTTGGTAGATAAGTTTCAAGAAACTTCAAAGAAGGCTTCTTCCAATATCAGTCGCAGGATTTTGCTTCACTTGTCATTACACCTTCTCATACAGCTACATCATCGACCCTTCCTTGCATTCCACTATTACCTCTACAAGTTTTCACTCCATAAACACCTCCACCATCTCCTCCATTAGCCATGGCCAGATTTTCTCCATTGATCCTACCACTTCAGCTCACTCCACCACCTCATAACTATAGTCAGAGACTTCCTCTTTTTGACGAAACATCAAAGATTACAACTTATCAACACATTGTGAAAGTGATTGATTTCATAGATCTTGAAGAGATCGACAATGATGATGCCAATATGAGCATCATTGCACAAAGTTTCTGTAGATAGGTATAGAAATGGTTTCACTCTCTCACATCTGATTCAATAGGTACTTCACAGCAACTGATTGACTTGTTTATGGAAAAATGCAAAGAGAAGAAAAATCCATTGCATATTTTAGCTGAGTATAATGCCTTGAAAAGGAATCCTAATGAGTGTGTCCAAGACTTTACAACTATATTCAATAAAATCTATGATTCAATTCCTGAGAAGATTAAGCCTCCTCCAGGACTTTATTTACTTCATTATCTTGATGGTTTCAATCTTGACATGGCCTATCAGTTGAGGGAAATAAACCCATCAACTCTTGAAGAAATGAAAAGAAACACTGTGAGCATAGAATTTAATTTGATCATCAAGAAGTCTAAAATCAAGATAGAGAAAAGAGTCACTATCAAAGAAGAAACATACAATTCATTAGAGGGAAAATTAGAGATCTTAATCAATACCATGGAGAAGATGATGGATAAAATGTCCATTGCTGATCGACAACCTGAACCATCCATTAGAAATCCCAATTTCAGGGGTCAAAATCAGTAGCCTCAATACAAGATCAAGAAAAGGGAGTAGAGGTGTCAGGATCCACAAAGTCAGCAGAAAATTCGCACTCCATTTCAACATAATTATACAGAAGGCCCTGATGAAGATGATGAAGAAGAAATTTCTGGTGAGAACCATTTATTTGAGGAAAATCAATAGCTTATTTTCCTCACTGAAGAAGATCAATTTTTTATAGAAATTTGTGCACGGATGATCAACAATATGTCTTGTCAAATGATGACATGTTATCATTGCGCACAAAAGATTATTAGAGGGGATATCAGAATTCTCTTTCTCAAGTGCAGAGACAATATGGCTTGAGGAATATGAATGTTCCTATAATCTCCAATCAGAAAAAATAGAATGTTCAAGTAGATGCTCATCATAAAGAAATTGCTGCCCCAAATCAAAGTAATGACAAAGGTTCTGTTGTTCATAATCATACTAAAGGAAATGAAGCTTCCTCCAATGATCAAAGAAATGATAAAGACGTCCAAGAAGGAGGAAAAAAGAAAGAGTCTTTACACAAAGATCAGCCCGAGAAGAAAGATGCACCATTGAAAGAGGTAGAAAAACATTCTGCCATTTTTAGTCTTGAAAATGAAATTGCCAAATTGAAAGTCTCCATTCCTCTAACTAAAATAGTTAAGAATGATTAGTACAAATTTCAAGTCTCTAAGTTGCTTAGAGATTATCAAATTTCCAACATGGTTAATGTGAGTGATGATCACCCTGAGCTTCTTTTTGGTCCTGTTGTTGATGGTGATCTAGAAGATAATGAGGTCCCTTTGTTTTATCTAAGCCTCAAAATACATGATTTTATCCTTCATAACGCCAAGCTTGATTCCATAGCATCTCACAACCTCATGCTCAAGGCCATTATCAATAGATTAGGAATGGATATCACAAGACCTTATCATGATATTTATTCATTTGATTTAGGGAGGTTGAAATGCCTTGGCCTCTAAAGGACGTAGTGGTGTCATTAGAGAAAATCCCAAGAAATAATGTCCTCATGCATGTTTTTATGGTTGATATCTCTCCCAAATACAAAATTTTGCTTTCTCGGTCATGGGGAGCGAAGCTTAGAGGTACCTTACAACTTGAATTTTGATATGCTACCATTCCCATCTTTGGACAACTTAGGAAACTATACCGGGAAAGTAAGATGAAGTACATGATCAACAACCAAGAAAAGCCAAACAACCATCCTATACATGCTTTTCATACAGATTTAGAGTCCTTTATCTTGTTCAATGATGAATTTTAAACATATTCCCAAGTTTTGATTAAAGAAAAAGCATAAAATTTTGAATTTTCAGATTCTGTTTTAGAATTAGCAAATGCAGAAATTTGTGAAAAAGTGCTAAGTGGTTTGGAACCAAGTGCATAACGTAAAAAAAGTTATGAAACAATGAAAGAAACATAATTTTTTGGTACAACATAACTCTCTCAAGCAGCAAGAAAATTTCAACCATTCGATTTGTAGTTTCCAGGTGAGGAAAGTACTTTGTGGACTATGGACTTTGATGGAGATTTGGGCAAAGAAGGGGCTGGTATTGAGTGTGGATTCAAAACTCTATGAATCAGTCATTAAACATTCCTCCCAATGTTCGAATGCCCTCGTACAAGCTGGCTTTCGAATGTTCAAACAATGAAGCTGAGTATGAGCCTTTGATAGCTGGTCTGAAAATTCTCAAGAAGCTAGGTGCCAAGAAGATTTCTGTATATGGCGAATTCGAGTTAGTAATAAATCAAGTGAAAGGGGAATACTAGATCAAGCATCCAAGGATGTGAGCTTATCTAAATGAAGTGCTAGACATCCTCAAGACATTAACTGAGTACACTTTATCATTGATCCCAAGGGACAACAATGTTATTATTGATTCTCTTGCCAGTTCGGCCAACATGTTCAAAATTCCATTGTATCCTAATAAAAATTATGAGATAAATGTCAAACACCGCCCTGCTGTCCCAGAAAATGTTAAGTATTGGTAGGGTTTTCAATATGATAAACGAATCAACAAATTATTGCAGAGAGAAGAGGAATTTGTGAATTCTCAAATGGATAACTAGTGTTATGAAGATGACCAAGAAATCCATGCAGCAGAGATGCGAGTGCTTCAGATGAAAGATAAATCCATTCAAAGAGTTTTGGTACCTTTGGAAGAGATTTTTGATCAAGATGATGTTGCCTACAAACCAATTATGTTACCGACAAAAGCGGAAGTGGAATATCCCAATATTTGCACTCTGGAATAGCCAAAGATGGTAAAAATTTGAAAGTCTTTAAGTGAAGAAATGAAAGGTAAATATGCAGTGCTTATGTCTCAGTTTTATAATGTATTTACTTGATATTATTCTGATTTTAAAGTCTATGATAAGGTCATAATTACCATTCCCTTGAATCCAGATCGAAAACCTTTCTGCTAGAAGTTAAGAAGAATGAATCTGAAGTTGCTGCCCTCTATTCAAAAGGAGGTAAATAGATTATTTACTGCTAGTATTATAGTGCCTCTTCGCTTTTCAAATTGGATGTCTAATATAGTGCCAGTGAGGAAGAAGACATGAGAGATTCGCTTGTGCATTTATTTCAGAAATATGAATAAATTGTCATTGAAGGACAATTACCCACTACCGAAGATGGACCATGTTCTGCAGAGGGTAGTTGGATCTTCCAGAATTTCATTGCTGGATGGATAATTTGGGCATAATCGTATTTTAGTCCATCTATATGATCAAGAAAATGCAACCTTTAGAACACCTTGGGGCACCTTCACGTATGCCAAAATGCCTTTCGGATTGAAGAATGCATGGGCTACTTTTCAACGAGCAATGGATATTTTTTTTGCCAATGAAAAGGATGTATTTTTGGTCATTTATCTTGATAATATCACTTTTTTTTCCAAGGCAAGCGAGCATCACTTGCAGCACTTGAAAACAATTTTTTAGAGATGCGGAAAGTCTCGCATATCGCTGAACCAAAAGAAGAGTCTTTTCGCTATGGAGGAAGGTAAATTGCTGGGCCATATCATATCAAAAGATGGAATGAGGATAAGCCCTTCAAGGATTCAATAAATTCAGACCTTGGACTAACCTAGGAGCAAAAATGAAATTCAACCATTCAATGGAAAAACCAAGTTTTTGAGAAGGTTTTTCCCCAATCTTGCTGAACACTTAAAAGGAAAATTATTGACATGCTGAAGAAATATAGTGAAGTAAAATGGTCTAAAGAGGCGAAGAAATCATTAACTCAAGTTAAATTGGCTTTAACTCATGCTCCTATTCTTATTAGTCTAGATTATACACTTGATTTTATCATTTTATCATTTGCCTCAGAGCATACTCTTGCTGTTGTCTTCATGCAAAATAAAAATAAGAATATGGAGAAGCCCATTGCCTTCTTCACTAGAACCATAAGAGACACAAACTTGAAGTACAATATCATTGAGAAAAAGTCCTTGGCGTTATTCAAAGCATTGATGGACTTCTGGGTCTACATTCTCCACTCTCATGTCATTGCATATTTTCCAAACGCTGTTGTCAAATATGTGCTTACATAGAATGATCCTGAAGGGCGACGAGGTAAATGGATCGCTGCTATGTTGGAATATGACTTGGAGATCAAGCCCACAAATCTGATAAAAGGAAAAGGCCTGGCGAAGGTTATGGTGGATTCAAATCTCCATGCTTTGGACATCAATTTTATTGCTGCATTATCTGAAGAACAAGAAGCTGAAACATTACCTGAGGAATGTGAAATTTTCTCTTTATCACCTTGGTATACTGATATAGTTCATGTTACAACACTTGAATCCTCCTCCCGGATTTCCAAGTAGTAAGGCTAGATCTTTGAAGTTAAGAGCTCTTAAATACTACATTCCTAATGGTGTCTTGTATTGGAAAGATCTGGGTGGAGTGCTGCTGAATTGTTTGGTTGAAGGAGAAGCTGAAAAAGCGATGACAAATTTTTATAAAGGTGATTGTGGCTGTCATCTTTATTGGAAGACTACAACTAATAATATCTTGAGGGCAAGCTTCTATTGGCCAAGTTTATTTTATGATGTTTATAAAACAGTGATGAGCTGTCATAAATGTCAAATATTTTAGGGAAAGAGGAAGCTCTTTCCTTTTCCCTTAAAACCAATTGAAGTGCAAGTGTCATTCCAGCAATGGGGACTTGATTTCATTGGCGAGATCCATCCTCCATCATCAGCTCAACATAAATGGATACTCATTACTAACAATGCAGCTGTCTTTATGTCTAAGAAAATGATTTGTGACAAGTATCACATTAGGATTGGTCATTCGACAACATACTATCCTCAGGGCAATGGGCTCGTTGAATCATCGAATAAATATTTGGTGAACATAATCAAGAAGATGTTGCAATAAAACAAGATGAATTGGCACAAAAATCTCACCAATTTCTCTATGGGCGAGATAGAGTTAGCACGAAGAGATAAAATCAACATGTTGTTGGAAATATGATGCAGTGTTGTCCTTGATGAAACCCAGATATAGGAAGATGAAGACATCACATTGCTTGACATGTGTTGTCCTTGATGGCAAACCACACGATGAAGTTATTCTTGACTTGATGGACTTGGTAAATGATGTAAATGCGATGTGATATGATGTTTGTTGACAATATGATCTTGAGTGTTGTCCTTGAAAGACAACCCTCTTGATGAAGTTGTGCTTGATAGAATATGTTCTTGATGAAGTAAATACGATGTCTACGGTGAGTACAAAAGGCAATGAAGAAAGGATTTCAGCATGTGCTAATTCTATGATGAAAAAGAGTATGTCTCTAGGCATACGCGGATTTACCTAGGGGAAGTCGGGTATGCACGCGGGAATAAACGCTCCAAGTCGCGTATGGGAAAAAGCGCTCTTAAAGTGCAAAACGGTAACCACCATGGTATTGACCCATTGTATTGGGTAATGATTCGCCTAATTAACCCCAGATCCGGGAGATACCATCGGAAATGTGTGGTTTTGGCTCATGGTATTGAAAGGGTAAACCTATAAGGAGAAGAAATTCATTATTACCAAATCATGAGTGTGGGTACAAGATGTACGAGCTTGAATGAATACTTCTCTGCGAAGTAGATGCGAATGGAAAGGGTTACACTTGAAGATAAATCTGAATGTATGATGCACCAATGATGAAGAAGGGGATCTAGATGCAAAATGCACTTGTATCTACTAGATGTTTGCTTATGGAAGGCTTAGATACGAAATGAGGTGAACATACGTAAAGTAAAGGGAGTAAATGCGAATTGAATATCTGATACGAAGGAAATTATCTTGCTCTATAATGATTGAAGATCTATACGCTACTTCGCAGAGGAAACGCGTATATACGCGGCTTCGATGAAGAAAAGCGCGTATGCATAATGAAATATACGGTATATTTGGTTTGTGTGGACGGAAGCGCGTATATACGCGACATCGATGTGAAAGGAAAAGCACGTATGCAAACTAGGGTTCTTTGAAGCATGGGGTATGAAACATCGTGCGATGCGATGTGTGCGCTATACGTACGCGTATTGTTGTACGAATTGATAAGTATGTGTTGGTGATGTATGTTCGAGCTTAAAAGTATGGAAAGGAGTCTAGTACGAAATATGATGAAACGTGGCACCGCAAGTGGTGTCCTAAAGAGAGCTTTGGATCCAATGTGAAAATTGATGAAACGTGGTCATAGAGGTCTTGAGGGTTGTAGCCTTGATCGGGGGGTTGTAGCTCCCTTCCGAGGTGAGGCGGTAGCCGAGAGCGGGGGGTCGTGGCTCCCTTCCGAGCTGGTAAACGAGGTCGGGGGGTTGGAGCTCCTTTCCGGGAGAGGCATTTGGTAAACGGCGCGGTGGGTGCACAACGTCTTTGGTAAATACGCGCCGGCACATATGTTGTAAGATGTTTTTCTCTATAATAAAATATTGAAGGGTGAGCAAGCGCGGCGGTGGTTTTCTCCCGACTTGGGTTTCCACCTAAAAATCACGGTGTTCATGTGTGATGCTTTGTGTGATGGTTTACTGCTGTTCTTACTTTGCACATGTTTCTTGTTTATTAAACATCACGATGATTGAATGATGGAATGATTTAAGTGAAGAACTAGCGGCATAGTGAATGTACGTATGCGAGTTTCATAAAGGGTGTCCGCGTATACGCGTACGTATCCCGGAAAGTAGCGTATGGGTTTTAGAAGCAAGAAAAAGTAAAATTTTTGAATATACGATGAAAATGCGAGATTCACTCTCGGTATTTTTCCCAACAATTGGCGTAATTTTGAATACTTTGTCCTGAAGCTTGATAAACAAGGAGATCCGTCGCAATGGGAAGTCAAGAAGGAGTGATGTCTATAAAGCCACCCCTATTCGTGGAAGCAATCGATACCGGAAGGTACGAACAAAGCATATCTGCAAAGTCTTGGTGCGGATGTGAGCGAAGGCGTGGAAGAAGGTTATCAATACCCGGCAAGTATTCCTACCGATGCGGCCCGAAAGGAAGAAGTATGAAATCAATGCCAAACGGTAGATGTCTTATTGGGAAGCATGTCTAAATCGGGAATTTGCTAAAGTGATGCGGCTACATTCCTTAAAAAGAAATATGGGACAAAATCATTCTAAGCTATGAAGGAGACACAAAGGTAAAAAATTTAAAACTCCAAACTCTTAGAATTGAATATGAAAATTTGAAGATGCATAGTGATGAAAGTGTTGCCGATTTCTTTCTTCGATACGGGACGATATTGTAAATACGAATGAGAAATTTGGGTAAAACCATAAGCGATACTACTGCGGTAGAAAAAGTCTTAAGATCCTTGACTTCAAATTTGATTCTAAAGTTGACTATTGAAGAAAGGCAAGATACGCAAACTCTTAATATTGTTCAATTACATGGTATTAAATTTGCTTTTGAAATGAGACAAAAGGAGGTCCTTCTCAGGTCAGAAGTGCTTTAAGGTATACGTAAAAGGAAAAGACAAGGAGGTATCAAAGAATCCGACTATATATACGAAGAAGAAGAAGCGAATTTTATTGAGAAAGCTCCAGCAGTACTGGAAGATTCAAGGTAAGCTTCCCTTCAAATGTTTTGAGTGTGGAAAAATTGGTCACTATGCGGCTAAATGTCATATAAAGAAAAACATGGTAAGGGAAACAATTTGAAAAGAGGAAAGAGTTTTTATGCAAATGAAGATGATGAAGTGTCCGAGTGAAGATGAAGAAGATTAGAGCCATGATACGAAAGTGCTCATGGCAAAGAAGTAAAAGAAGAAGCCTACTCGAAACAAGGAGATCTCTCGAGAAAACATGGTTAGCGAGAAATTGAAGAAGATGAATCGGATAGTGATTGGGGTCATGATTGTCTCATTGGTACAATATTTGGTGAAGATAGTGAAAGTAAAGGATTGTGGATCTAGAAGAAGCTCTCAAGGTTAAAGATGAAGAACTACAAAGTTCATCTAAGAAGCAAGAAACTATCCAAAGAAATGATCTCTCAAATGGAAAAACAAATAGAAATCTTTGGCAGATAGACCAGGGAGGACAAGTATCAAAAGGTTTCATACTTATGCATCCAGGTCGAATTAAGAACTAAGCGAGAAATCAACGATCTAAATGAAGATCTCAAAAAATCAAGCAAGAAGAATGAAGGACTTTGAAAATTTGCAATCTTCTCTCTTTTGCAAAACGAGATCTTGATTCATCAAGTAAAAAGAATGAACCTCTACAACCATTTGAAAAGGAAGGCCTTGAAGCGAAATCATCTCTCTCGAAGAAGATGCGGAAAAATCAACAGAAGAATGAAGAAGCTGCAACAAACATGTGAAGAAAACGAAAATTGGTTGAAAGAAGAGATTCTAAATACGAAGGATCGAAGTAGAAGATGGAAGAAGAAGAAAAAGAAGAAAGCATGACAAAGCAATGTCAAGCCTTGGAAGTTGAGAGTAAACATTCTCAAAGGTAAATTAGAAGAAAAGGTTAAACTTTTGAGGTTTCAAGATAGTACTAATATTTTTGGACAATATTACGAGTAATCGAAAGGTCTCACGCTATCAAACTTGGTCTTGGTTTCCATGAAGCTGTTAAAGGAGAAATCTGGCTCACAAGGATGCTCTAAGAATTTAGAGGATGTCAATACTAAACTTTGAAGTGTTGAAAGAGACAAAGGTCAACCAACAATGATGAAATCTCAAAGGAAATCGATCAATAAAGTTGAATGCTTTAAATGTCATAATTATGGGCATGTTGCAGCAAATTGCGGAGGCGAGATCATTTGACCTCGATCAAACAATTCCTACATAGAAAGGTACTGCGAGTTTTCTTCAAGGGATATTGTTTTTCATGTAACAAGTATGGGCATAAAGCGATCGGTGTAAAAGGGAAGATTAGAAATACTCATTATGATTCTTATGCTTATTTCTCTGGACACATGAGATGTTATTCTTGTAACAAGTATGGACATATAGAAAAAGAATGCGAGGTTGGAGACGACTTCCGGCACACAAATAGAAAGTTCAAACAAATGCAGGAAAAAGATGGAGGACCGATCGAGGAACGTGGGGAATATTAACCCTCATTGCGGTCATCCGCTACAGAAGCTTACTTCTACGATTGGCTTTGCGGGGAATGATGTGGGATACATTATCGATTTGGTAATGTATCGTCACGGGGGAGCAATGTATGATGTCTCTCATGATTGATTTGATTATTCGTTTATATGTATTTACGACGAGCATTGGATGTGGAAAGGGCAGTGCGAGAGGGTACAAGCTCGGGGAGGAAATGAAGGAAGATGAAAATTTTCACTGCTTCACTTTCCATACGCGGGTTATACTAACAAAAGTCGCGTATACACGCGAGTTTCATCGGACACGGTCGCGTATGCATTGATGATAAGAGAATTTATATGCTAGGCGAAGATGCAGGAGCGAGGTTCGGGGGGGAGCATCGAAGTATGATTGTTAATAGTATTATTATTGACTCAATTTCAGCTTAGTTTCTCGAGTTCTAAATAATGAGGATACGATACATGGTTCTTGTGTTAAAGATTGTGGATGAGTTAATTTCGCTTTTTGGTGAAGAGTATTCATTGTTGAGATGAAAGTCCTATAATTCGGAGATAAGGGCGACCCATGCGGTTATTCTTGATAAGTATCTTTTATGCTCACAAATGGATGAGTTGGATGTAGTTTGATTCGAAATAAGAATAGATCATGCAAAATTTGTTACTATGGTTGAGATCTTTTGCCTACATATGTTACTTCATATTAAATCTTGAAGATCTTGATATTGGACCACATGGATGATTGACACTTTTTTTGAAGAGAAATCTTTGTTATGATATGATAATCTCTCTTGGAAAAGATTGTATTGATGCTGCAAAGAATGCGAAGGCTTGGTTACTAATGTGCTTATGGTACTGACCGTTGGATGACGCTTGAAGACACAACTATATTGTTCTATCTATACGTATTCCGGGGGAAGCATTCAAATTTCTCGAAAGAAGAGTGAGATAACGTATTTTTTTCTCATAGAGGATCGGATACGGTTAAAATGTAGAAGATGGTATGGGATACGGGTTTCACGAGAACGATCGCGTATATACGCGAGTTCATGCACGAACGCATTGTGTTTGATTCTTGACAAATTTTTGCACAGGTCGGCTCTCTCTTGACCACAGTACCCAGTGCTGGTATCTACGTCTTGTTTGGTAGCTACGAGTGGTGTTCCGGTTCTCATAACTCTGTTCTAATGCTTTGATAAAGATGCCTTGATGACTTGTTGGTGAAAGTGTTCAGGATGCACAAACTAGGGGGAGCCTTAGTCATATGGAAAGGATGCTCGGATGCACGGATTCGGGGGGGGAGCATTAGCTTTGCTAAGTATAATGAATTATGGTGGTTACGATATATGATATCTCTTGAGGTCTTCTTGGTATTGGTTGTGAAAAGTCATATTTGTATTTTTGATGAAAAGGTCTGTTGAGACCCATGATGTAAAATTTGTAATATTCGGTCATGTAAGGACTTATCAAATTTGTAAACCCACTTGGTTGGGTAAGTGAGTCAATTTTTGAAAACCCACTTGGTTGGGTATTTGAGTTGAAATGTGTAAACCCACTTGGTTGGGTAGTTGAGTCTCATATGTAAATCCACTTGGTTGGATATTTGATGTAAGTATGAGTCTTTGGTGGTAGGAAGTTCATAGAGTCATGTACTTTGGTGGAAAATATGTTTGAAGATTGACATGAACTCGGGGGAGCTTGGTCACTACAATATATATCGGATACGTAGAACGCTTCTTCCACATGAGGGAGAATAGGGGGAGGTATGGTCCCGCCCTTTGCCCTTGATGTCAAAGGGGGAGAGTGACATGGTGTTTGAATGGTGTCAAAAATGGGGAATGTGACATGGTGTCATTGTATTCTTAATGTACCTAGTGTTTGAATGGTGTCAAAAATGGAGAGAGTGACTTGGTATCATTGTATTCTTAATGTACCTATCTGTTGTGATAACCAAACACCATCGTGGTTGCCATCAAGTCCCGAAGGAGATTGTTGGAAATATGATCACAGAGTGTTGTCCTTGATGGCAACCAGATGAAGATGAAGACATGCGTATTGACATGTGTTGTCCTTGATGGCAAACCACACGATGAAGTTATTCTTGACTTGATGGACTTGGTAAATGATGTAAATCTGATGTGATATGATGTTTGTTGACAATATGATCTTTGAGTGTTTGTAGCCCAGAAAATGACCCCTCTTGATGAGATTGTGCTTGATAGAATATGTTCTTGATAAATCAAATGCGATGTATCTACGGTGGTACGAGAAGGCAATGAAGAAAGGATTTCGTATGTGCTAATTCTATGATAAGAAAAGAGTATGTCTCTAGGCATACGCGTATTTACTAGGGGAAGTCGCGTATGCACGCGGGAATAAACGTTCCAAGTCGCGTATGGGAAAAAAGCGCTCTTAAAGTGAAAAACTAGGGGTAACCACCATGGTATTGACCCATTGTATTGGGTAATGATTCGCCTAATTAACCCGAATCCCGGGGAATACCATCGGAAGTAATGTGGTTTGGCTCATGGTATTGAAAAAGGGTAAACCTATATAAGGAGAAAGGAGATTACATTGTGCAAATCATGAGTGTGGTGCAAGATGTACGACTTGAATGAATACTTCTCCTACGAAGTAGATGCGAATGGAAAGGGTTACACTTGAAGATAAATGCGGAATGTATGATGCACAGTAGTGAATAAGGGGATCTAGATCTGAAATGCACTTATGTCTGCTAGATACGCCTTGGAAGGCTTTAGATATGAAATGGGCGAACATCATGCGAAGTAAAAGGGTAAATGCGACTGAATATACGTCTGAAAGAGTATCTTTGCTCTATAATGATTGAAGATCTATACGCTACTTCGGCTAACGAGAGGAAGCGCGTATATGCGAGAAGCCGATGAAGAGAAAGCGCGTATGTAAATGAAATATATACGGAAACCTCCACATTTGTGGTTTGTGTGGACGGAAGCGCGTATATACGCGACATCGGTCGAAAGGAAAGCGCGTATGCAAACTGGGGTTCTTGAAGCATGGGGTATGAAACATACGATGCATTGAGTGTGTGCGCACTATACGATCTGTGTTGTCGAATTGATAAGTATATGTTGGTGATGTATGTTCGAGCTTAAAAGTATGGAAAGGGTCCGGTGCGAAAATATGATGAAACGTGGCACACTTAGTGGTGTCCTAAAGGAATCTTTGGATCCGGTGTGAAAATTGATGAAACGTGGTCCATAGAGGTGCGAGGTTGTAGCCTTCGGTCGAGGGGGTTGTAGCTCCCTTCCGAGTGAGGCCCCCGGTAAACGGAAACGGTGCGTAGCTCCCTTCCGGGGAGAGGCTGGTAAACGAGTCGGGGGGTTGGAGCTCCCTTCCGGGGAGAGGCACGGTAAACGGCGCGGTGGGTGCACTGTAACGTCTTTGATAGAAGTCTGTGCTTGACACATATGTTGTAAGATGTTTTCTCTATAATAAAGTATTGAAGGTGAGAACAGCTGAGCGGTAGTTTTCTCTGAGCTTGGGTTTTCCACCTAAAAATCCTGGTGTTCATGTGTGATGCTTTGTGTGATGGTTTACTCTGTTCTTATTGCACATGTTTCTTTGTTTATTAAACATACGATGATTGAATGAATGGAATGATTTAAGTGAATAACTAATGACATAATTAGATATCTGTGTATACGCGAGTTTCATAAAGGGTGTCCGCGTATGTCACATAGAGTACGCTATCGAAGAGAAATGACGTATGGGTTTTAGAAGCAAGAAAAAGTAAAAGTTTTAGTATACGGTAAATGCGGGGATTCACCCCCACTCTCGAGTATTTTTCCCAACCTGTGTCACCTTTCTAGCTTGTGTATGGTGTTGACATGGTGTTCCCCTACTTCTCTTCGTTGCCATGATGGTGATGAAAATTATACGAGAGATCAACAATAGAGCCAAATGAAATTCAATGAAGAATCGACCAAATGATCCATCTACAACAGCCAAGAGATGAAGTATTCGGTCATACTTCAAAGCTTCATGAGAAAATACAAAAAGATTTATGATAGGAAGACTAAAGATGATGATTTCAAGCTTCGAGATGTTGTTCTTCTGTAAGGGATTCCCAGAATGAGAAGACAAGAGTAAGCATGGAAAATTCCACAATATATGGAAGGTACCTTACAATATCTCATGCATTTAGAGGTAATAAAGCATTTCTACTAGAGGGTCTTGAAGGGAAAGAAGTCTTTGGGAGGACCAATCAATAGTAGGTTCCTCAAACACTATCTTACTTAATCATTGAAAGAAGAAAGTTCACTTTCACCATAGATATCATTTTAATTTGATTTCCAAGCAATAAGGAAGTTGTTGCATAAGTTTGAAGCTCGAGGAGAAGGCCATGAGACTTCTACATCCGACTCATGTTTTCTTTCAAAAAGTTCAAAAAAGTTTCGGTCGAGTTGTCAAGTTAGTTTTTTCTAGTCAAAGTTAGTTCATTATTTTCCCGAGTTTGTCAAAGATTTTCAAAGTCTAGTTTGAATCCATTGCCCAATGGTAAGGCTACCTAATATACGGTGTTCTTGACACCTCACTGAAGGAGCTTCCATCCCAAGCTGGAGCCAATGATAGCTCAAGTATGTTAGTGATAAAAAAATAACTCTTTCGGTTGTTTTCCATAAAATCATAGGTCAATAAACTTTTTTTCAAACAAGTTCTCAGAAAAATAATTTTTGGTCCTTTGAGAGGTCTAGGTAAAGTATGTTGCTTGCTTCATTTCATTCATCACCACCATCATTTTCAAGGTCATCTCCATCATCATCATTTAAGAGGTCTAGGGTTATGTCACTCCACCCTCATATGAGGTCCTTTGTCTGAGTTCATCTTTGCCTTTGAAAAAATTTTTTCAAATTTTCACTCAAAATAAGGGCAGAAACCCGCATTCCACTCATAAAACCCTAAGGAAGAAGCTAGCGAGGTTTATGAAATGAAATAAATACCACATGTATTGTTTCATATGGTTCGAGTTTCAAAATAAATGTTTCAAAGCAACTCAATTAAATCTCCTTTGTCTCATGAAAAGAGAAATTTGTGTCTTGTTGTCTCATTAAAGGACCAAAAAAGGTTGTTTCAAATGTAAAAGCTTCAAAAGAGGTCATTCGACCTCTATCGATTAGTCAAAAGGGTCATTTCGATCAAAGAACAACTTGTCTTGTTTTGAAAATTTCATATCCAAATGTGAAAGGTTCAAAGTTTCAGAGCTTGAGTCTTCTTGTCTCATAAAGGAAGGCAGAATTTTTCTCTTGTTGTCTCATTTCAAATGTCCATACAATCATTTCAAATGTCAAATAGTTTAAAGAGGTTCATTCTATCCTGTTATCTCATTTGAAGGTGCAAAAAGTCATTTCCAAGTGCAAAAAAGGTTCGAAAAAGTCATTTTCAAAGTGTCAAAAGGTAAATGTTATCTCGAAGTTTATAAAGGGGCAAAAAACATTGCTTCATTTCACTCATTGTTACCCTTTGATGAGTAGAAGAGTAGATCTCTACTTCATTTTCTCTTCATGAGTGGTCTAAAACTTCAAAATCCAAGGCTCAAATCCCATTAAAAATCCTTTTGCCATCCTTCAAATAAGTGTTGTTACGTTTTTGAATCCCTCGTGTAACGCTTTTGGACCCTGAGGTGTTACGTTTTTTGGGTTGAAGCGTTACACTTTTTGACAGCGTTGCGCTTAAAAGGGGTTACGGATGTTTTTCGAGGGCTACGTAGGTGTTGCGCAATCGCTACGTAGTACACTATTACACTTTTAAACCTCTTGTTGCTACACTTTCCTCCCTCGGTTGTTACGCTCTTGTAGGTGCATGATACACTTCTATAAGAGAAGCAATTTTTCAGAGCTTTTTGGCTTGAAAAACTTGCAAATTAACTCAAATATTGCCTCCATTACTTTGTGTAGCCTTCATACGGGGTAAGTCTCCATTCTCATGCTATTTTTTGGTCTAATTTTGAACGTTTGAAACATTTCATGCTCACTTATGTTTTTCTTTATACTCTCACTTTGTCCAAACATATAAAAAATTCTTATTTTGACAAAACCCTAACCTACCTACTGACTTAAACCCTAACCCCATAATCTAAACCCTAATTCATACCATCCCATATGAACTATCCCCACACTCCTATCATCTACACCACTACCCCTAACATGTCGAAATACAAACAAACCCGTAATTCTAGCTTTTCCAAAGTGACATCCTTGGGAATCTCTTGTGTTTTCTAGACTTTTCTACCCTACACTCATCCATTTTGTCTCTCATTCCACTTTTTTTGTGGAGCTAAGATGCCATTATATTCATTGAATTTTTCACTTAGAATTTTTATTAGCTCCATTTCCCTCATTTCACACCTTCTTAACCTAAAAACACTTTTACACTGGCTATTCTCACGAGTTAAAATTGAGAATTTCCCTATGTTTTAAGCATTTTGCCACCCTACACTTATCCATTTATCCTCATGCACTTTACAATATGGAGCTACGATGACACATCCTATGCCTTTGAATTTTTTCTTATAATTTTTTCTTGGCTCTATGACCCTCATTTCATATTTATCAACTTACCCTACCACTACACTAGCTATTCTCACAGTCAAAATTGGGAATTTCCTGTGTTTTAAGCATTTTGACACCTTCCTCACACTCATTTTCCCTCATTCCACCTACAACTTGAAGCTAACACACAACAAAACCTACTAAATATTTTCTAGAATTTTTCTCAGCTTCAAGACCCTTCATTTCATCCACTAAACTAACACTTTCCTACACCATTTTTTTTTCCTGATTTCCATTCATTCACTCATTTCATTAACACCCTATAGTTTTCAACATTCCGGTGACAAAAACACAATGGAAAGTGACAAGAAAGATATTCAAGGGAGGGCACCACCTCGGGCTAGAACCCTTCCACCATGCATGAAATTAATGCTTCACCATTGGCCAGAAGATGCTTTGAGAGAGCTCAATGTTTGAGATTTTTGTGAAAGGCTCATGGAAGAGGGGTATCACCTTCAATTGACTAGCCTATTTGCAACAAGCTACAACATGGGAAAGGTCACTATTGCGGGTATGGATATAAGCCTATCATCAGACCTAATTTTCTTCAGCTACAGGTATCCCTTATACATGGAGAGCATTGGTTCAAAGGTATGGAGTTAGATATTGAAAAATACAAACAATTTCTCAAAGCCTCATGCTAGAAAGGAGCCAAACTATATTTTTCCTTTCTGGACACCTCAAAAACAAGTATGCTCCTTTGATGATGTTCATAATTAAGTACTTCACATGTGAAGGAATATTCTCCAGGTTGTATAGGTATCACATCGGGCTTTTGATGCATTTTACCTCTGTCAAAACACTTTGATTTGCCATACTATTTGTACGGGGAATTTGATTAAGATGTTTGAGAAGGTTTAGAGTAGAAGAGAAGATCATCACACTAGTATTTTTCATCATGGCCCTAATCAAAATCATTGTGTTGCATCACTTGTCCCTCCATCAACATGACTTGGGAAAAACTTCTTGGAGAGATTGTCAGAGAAGCGCCTACCATCGGCCCTTCTATTTTTACCTAGTACATCATCAACACAACCAATGGAGGTTGGCTCTTCTAGCATGCCTACTCAACCTTCAGATGCTCCTAGGGTTGTGGAATTTTCTCACACATATGAGAAGGGGGAAGAGACCAGTGTTGCGCCTAAGTCTTCCAGAAGTGTTCTTACACTTGACACCATTGTTGAACAATGTGAGATAGAGGAGCAACCTCTTTTCCATCGAGCATAATGAATCAGAACCATTGGAGGTTGAAGTATCACAACATGTGGAGGTCATATCAGGTGAAGAGATCACCCAAGAGAAAGATAAATATATATCAAAATTGAAAGAGGTATTCTCCATTGCCAAATCTCATATTACTTTCCTTTGACCAAGAAAATTTTTCAGTTGAAAGTGAATCAACTCCTACAAAAGCAAGCCCAAGTCGGACATAGAGGCAAACGAGAGGTAAAGGACAAGAATATTATTGTTGTTGACCAAATGCGAGAGATGGAGGTGAAACACAAAACAGAAGACCAAAAACAAGAGGCCTCAAAAGGGCGTTGGAGCGAGAAAGACAATCAACTCATCAATCTGAAGAGTCGACCTTTGATGAGCTTATTTCCATGGAGATTAATGAAGACGATAGAGCTTTGGTTTTCAAGAGTGAATGAGAATTTTGGAGAAGCTCTCGAAGAGGGCTAAGAGGGACAATAAGCTACAAAGACACATGGCAAACCACTATTGCGGCACGAGAACACCATTTCCCAAATAAACGAGTCGAAACAAGTGAAGAAAAGGGCTTAAAGAGGCAAAAGCTGAAGCTCAAAGAAGGGATATGCTTGGAATTATTGGGTTGAAGATTATTTAGATATTTAGCCCATCTCTCACAGGTGCCATAGAACCAATTTTGAGAAGTTTTGATCAAATTTTGGTTATTTTATGTGATTTTTTGCAAAATTATGGAAATTTCCTCATTGTGAGAAGGGTAACAAACTTTTGTTACTCTTATTTTGGGAGGGCATCCAAACAATGATTTATTTACATGGATGGATGTATTTTGATAATTAAATCACATATCAGGGAACCCCCATGGCATGGAAAGTCATAATTTTACGAGAAAAACGCTCAAAAAACCACTCATTTTTTTCATGTTTTTTGCCACCTTTTTGGACCCTCTATTACGCTTTTTGGAGTAACCTTGGGAGAATGGATTTTTGAAGGCCTTCGCGTGGTCCATTTTGAAAAATTCAAGATGTTATGAAAACTAGACACACGTTGATAGTTGACCATTCTTTCAAAAAGTATATTTGAACTCTTAAAGTTCTTTAAAAGTGCCTCCAAGTTTTGTTACAGCTACGAAAATTTTTGTTACTCTTTCTTTGTTAGAAATGTCACAAATCATCATTGGATTCCTCGGGACACTTATCAAGCTCGAGAAATGGTCACAAATTAGAGGCTTTGCTTTCCCATGACTGGGAATTAGAGTTATTGAGTTAGTTTTTTTCTTCCTATCATGAAGGAATATGTAATTAATGTCAGGGACAAACACTCCTAGTTTATAGCTAAAATTTAGGGGAATGGTTCCTAACCTCCCTAGAAACTAGGAAATGACTCATATTTTGTATTTATGATCCATTTTGGATGGGATTTCGACCTGATGATGTGTCATAGTCCGCATATTTTATATAAGTAGGCTCTCTTTAGTCTATTTTTTTTGGGTTGGATAGTCTTATTTTACGGTGTGGAGCTATTATAATCAACATATTTTGGAATGAAATCGAGAGACAAATTTGCAGAACTTGTGTTGAGAATATTGTCGTATGCATTGGAGAATTTGTTCTTCTTATGTATGTTTATATATTAATGATAAATGATATATATTCTTCTTTCATATACATATTTCCATATGTTTATACTTGTAAGTTTATAAGCAAAAATCATGTCTGTTCATGCTTTGTTTTAGGCAAGGTTTACATGATATGTCTATTCACTTCTAAATGAATGAATTCACCTTAGTTCTCATTCATACTCTCTCTCACTTCATCCTATACTCAATGACCAATTAAAAATACTTTCAATCTACCTATGTTGGGCCAGAATTGCGAATTACGGATAAATCACGCTTCCCTAGACATGTGCTAGTCTAGAACAATAGGTGAAAGGCTTATACGACTATTTCTCTAACTCATAAAAGATACACGAGAGAGGATTGGAGGCTTACTTGTTCGGTCGCTTCCAAATGAATCCTTACGTAAACACGATATGACTTCAAATCCAAGTGGTTTTTGGGCTGAATGCTTCATGCGAAGAACTTAACTGAAACTACGGAAGATGAAACATCAATATAGATATCTATTCAAGCTAGTTAGCTAAATCACTAAAGCATAAGCATTTTACATCAACAAGATCTTGAAATATGGAAAATAAAAACCAATACGAGATGCATATAGGGAAAAAATAAGGTAATCTTTATTGATTATAGAAGGAGAGGTTACAACCTAGCGGCGGTTGAAGTGACCTTCTAGAAACATTCACAAGCCTCATCACGGTATAAATCTCTCCGGCAGCAACTACACAAATATAGCTTCTCAATTGAAAATTCTCCAACATTTCTCTACTCAAATTCTTCCTCCTCATGCGCTTGAATTTGTGCTCAATTTATAAATGAATTGTAGGTTGTTTTGCAAAAAATGACTTTCCAATAATGAACAAGACATGTTTTCCATTCATGTAGATGTCAAATGGACACTTGGATCCGAGGGCTTGACATGTGAACTCTTCTAGAAGCCTTTGGCCAAGTGGAATTCGGGACAATGAAATTTCACTCGATGTGACCAACGCACGTGAATGTTGGGGGAAGTGCTTTGTAGGGCAGCCTTGCATGGGGCTACTGTATATGCAACGTACCTAGGCCCCTTAGAGGCTGTGTTGGTGAGCTCTCATATGCTATATAATAAGCTTCAAACAATGGAAACCTTTGCTTCATGAAAGTCTTGCTTGATTTGTCTCGTTTCTTGTCTTAGGGAATGTAGCAACTAAAATGATAGAGAATGATAGAACCTTGATCATTGGTCTTGGAGATGATGCCCGGTTAACCGAGGTCATTGGGAATGGTGCCCAAATTGACCTATAACAATTTCCGCTAAAGCATGAGATCCAAATAATAAGAACATTTGATTGATATGCTTTGTGAGGAGCTTGGAAATGAAGCGGGTGGTACATAAATCTTATATTATATTATATCATGATATATCCTCTTTGATCATAATTTTTTGAGGGTAGGCATTCCTATGTTCATCACATAAAATAATCTAATAACATGTACATAATTCATAAAATCGTCTTCATTAGAATGTTGCCCAGGATACGGATATGCCTGGGATATAGGCCCATGTTTGGATGACAATGTTTGTATGTAAGGTTACCATACATATGATGTGTAAAACAATCATGAAATCGCGGCCCCGGATAGTAAGCTAGATCCCCGAGGTCTTCTTATCTCGTTAACTCGATCATTTGTGTACAAGTCTAGCCATGCAAATATATGATTTGTAGTAGAACATGGAAAAGGAACATCGTTTAATTACCGGCCAATGATGTGAGCTATTAAAAAATGTGGGAGAACCACCATTAATGTCAATGGCCACTCAAGGTATTGCGGTACATTTCGTAAAGGCGTGAATAGATGATTTGATGTCAAATGCCAAACAAATTCTTTCGGTCAAAGGTTCGGAAGCGAGGATCTTGTCGATGCGTAACAAGCCTCATGGTACTAGAATACGGTGTTTCTAAGTGAACTTCCTAGATATGGATTTGTTGTCGACGGGAAGTCACCTTATTACAAAACTAGAGTTACTTGATTTCGGAGACAAGGGTATGACTTGATATAGCAATTTTCGGGGATGACGGAGTCATGAAAATGAAGGTTTATGAGTATTGCGAAGGATGAGTTTTTAATCAACTGGATGACTTCTCTTGAACATATCGGCGACATGATGAGTTGGCGACATTGACCCAAAGCTGAAGTGAAGGTATGATGAACCATAGGTGTGAATTAATTGTCAAGATGATTACCCAACCCAAACGAGTCATGGACATGGAGTGAAAGAAGTGTCATGTTCAAGAGCACCTTGCTGCAAAAAGAAACTTTGCTCACTTTTCCCAAACTTTCCCTGGTCATTTTTTCGACCGGTACCTCTTTTATTTTTTTAACAAGCTTGAGGAGGATAACATTTGCTTGATCTATAGTTCAACCCTTCGGGCGAATAAAGTATCGCTATTTAATAATTTAACGAGTCTAGCGATGAATGAAACTCGATTCTTGCCATGATTGACAAGCCTGTCTATTTTATGTTTTAACGAGAGCTTAACGATAGTGATAGCCCGGTCCTTTTTCATATTTCGAGTACGAAAAAAGAGGACGAAAAAACTCCAAAGTACTTTTTCATAAATTTGTCTCTCGGACGAAAAAGTGTAAAATGATAGTTGAAAGAACCTCCTTGGTCATGTTTAACCAAGGTATTCCTTTCGTAAATAATCCATCTCGAGTCCGGAGAGAAAAGGGGTTAAACTTATGCGAGGTAGATATCAATTCATTTTACTTTAACGAGCTCGAAAAGACAAGTGCTCGGCAATCTTTTCACATTATCGGAGTACGAAAATAGTTGAAAAGACTCCGGGGTTCCTTTTGTTGTTATCAAAGCTCGAAAAAGAGAGATAAAAGTACACTTCAAATCCTTTTTCGTTTTTAACAAAGCTTGAAAAATAAGGAGGGAAAGTATGCTTTGTGGTCAAGTCATTCTTTGAATAAATGCGCATTTAATGCATTCATCAGTTGTATTTCTGTTCGAACAACATCAAATGGATTAAAAATACTGTTTGATGATAAAAACTTAATAAAACTATAGTCATAGCAATAAATTTAACTTACAAACAATTAAATGACTATAAAAAGTAGTTTCACTATTCATTTTTACCATTCCATAGTTACCATTTGCATTTTGGAGCTGCGAACACGATTTTGCCCCCAAACTTCGGTCGTTGATTGCGGTCGTTTCTGGACGGAATTTCGTCGCCGTTTGATCCGGGTTAGTACCATGAACCTCCTCTTTCGTTTGGTATTCATTTAATTTCCATTCTCTGTGATTTTTGGGGTTTAAGGCCCCTAGGGTAAATTCTACCCAAAATAGGGCAACGAACCTAAATGTCGAAACTTGCGTTGCATAGCGAGTAAAGTGAAGAATACACATGTCTAACCTGTTATCTCAACCCGGTGAGTGCATTGGGCGCAATTCAAGTTTTTGGTTTTCATGTTGTGCCCAAAGGGTACTGATTTTTTGCAATGAATGGAATCTAATGGATCTTGGTTGCTTTCAAGTTTCCATCGGATTATAATGACGATTACATGGAGGGAAAGAAGAACATGAAGAACAAGATATGATTCCCTTGAATGATCTTGTAAGAGCCCTAAGAGATTGTGGACTACTTAAGTGCTTCAGATTGTTGAATGAGGCAACAAATAGAATTATTGGAGTTCTTAGTTCGAGCATGGGATCCAGCAATAGAGGCATTTCACATTAAGAACAAAGTGGTTCCCATAATAGTTGAAGATGTGTATTTTCTCACGGGTTTGTCGAGGAGAGGTTGCCCATTTCTCTCACGGGGTACATCGTTGGAGGAGAGACGGTGAGGGATTATGTTATGCGGTATTATTTATCCGGGGGGGGAAGAACGTAGCAAAGATGGAAAAATAAACATCTTGGATGTCGGTTGCCTTTGAGAACCATTCTTTTCACGATCGCTAAAATTGCGCATCGTTACACTACATGTAGAGAACGGATCGTATATGCGGTATGCGCTAAGTGTGGAAGCCAGGTCTTCAGCGTGCCGAAAATTTAATTATCTCGGATAAAGGAACAAATAAACAAAGAAAAGGGAGGAAGGAAGAAAAAATTCGATTATGGTTCAATCCTTATCTCCTTCGCTTTGGGCATGATTCCAATGATGCAACCACAACATGTAACCTTGGATATATCTATTCTTAGAGATCCTCAAATACGAGAGATGGGTAAAACTCATGGGTCGACATACGGGCCAATCGGCGTTATGTTCTCTCTTGCATTCTTCGCACAGTTCGACGGATGATCGCCATCGATGAGTACGCATACACGGGCGTCGACTTCCGAGAGATCATATAGTTTTACCGAAGGAGCTCGGTGGGGTGAAATAGGTAAGAATGATTTGACCATGTTTTTTTGATTCTTCTAAGGTTTATACAATGTTTTTGTGTTTTTATTTCTTTCCAAGACTAAACTAAATGTTTGATTTAATGCGGATATTGGTATGTTCAACCGGTAGAGGAACTAGAGCGCGAAGCGAAATGCGCCGGCGAGAGAGTACATCGGGAGAGCGATCCTTCGGGACCTTGATATGGAAGTGAGACTCTAGGCCAGGCTTCGAGGCGGCACATAGAGGGTTGACATTCGGGATTCCGGATTGCGGGATCGAAGAGCTTCCCATGCGGCTATGACGACACATTATTGGGGTTCCTAACCATTGGATGTGGTTGCTCCATAGGATTGCTAGATCTATAACATGTTACCATGAGCACCTTTAGTTTAATTGTGACATTTTGCATACATTTTGAGGGTCGGATGACCAATGTGTCTTGGGCACAAAATTTTGTAAAAACCTATAACTAGCTATCTATATGATTTCATAGTTTTTTCCTATGTTTAATGCACAATCTTTATTCAATGATGTGAATTTTTCTTTACTTATGTTAAAAATGTCTGTCTAAAACTTTATTAGCTAATGAATCAGTCAATGTGTTCAAATTTACGGAAATTTGTTGATATTGAACAAAATCAAAATGTCTTTCCAAGTCAAACTCTTAGGAACAATCTAAGAAGTGTTGGATTTCTATTTGTATAAACACTAGTAAGTTGTAATACAACAAGTTGTGAGTCTAACCTTACGATTATGCTTTTAATACCAAATGAAATGGCATCAAAAAAAAGTTCGATCAACGTAGCTATACTCGGCGATATTGTTTGTGATCCTACCAATACAAATCCCTCAAAAACTCACTAACTACCTTTGTTACGGCGAAAATGGCCCATCTTTGCGAGAGGATAGATTCGCACAGTACTACGACTAGCACCATCAACATATCCAAAAAATGGTTCCGAAGATTTAGACATACGCGATAAAATGTAAAGCGGATTACTAACGTCAAGAAAACTCTAAAAACAAATTAAGATAGTGAATGCAAATCAACAACATATATACAATATAATACGAGAGAAAATGACTACGCTCATGATTAGGCATAATAACATTTAAGATACAACCCATTTCTGAAATTTGTGCCGATGGAGATCCCATTGTAATCAACTAACTCATGGCACCCTTACCAAGAACTCTTTTGACAATATAGGGGCCATGCCACAATGGCTCGAATTTCCCTATACTTATTACATCGACTTCTTGATCGTAAAGAAGGACAAGTTGCCCTCTGAGTAGATGCGAAATTTTAAAATTTTTGTCAAATATTGCGCCTTTATACGTCTCTTATGCGGCTTCGTTGGCCAATTGGGCTTCACATCACGTTTCATCGAATGGATGAGGGTTAAGGAGATGCGCTTCTTCTTCTAAGGTGTCAAGTAACAAGTCTATCATGAGTTTTTAACGATGATATTTCATTAGTTGGTAAGATAACTTCAAAAGACATACACAATTGAAAAGGTAAATCCGGTTGTGTTTCTCACGAGGAGTTCAATACGCCCACAAGCGAGATGCAACGGATCAAATGCAGGCTACTTTTACGGACTCCTTTATCATTCGTTGAAGCATTCGTTTAAAATTTTGTTAATAGCCTCAACTTGTCCATTTGATTGTGGATAATAAGGAGTAGAATTATCATACACGACAATCCTAACTTGGTAGTCAATTCGAGACATCATATGGTTGCGAAAATGCTTCCCATGATCCATAACTATAGCACATGGGACCCCAAACCATGAAATAACGTGGTTGAAGAAAAACAATGTAGGTTTGTTTGTCCTATGTTATTGAATGTAGGCATCGCTTCGCCCCATTTGGTAAAATGATCGACTACGACAATAATATAACCATATTTTGGACGAAGGAGGGTTACGAATTCGTAAGTCAATACCCCATTTCATAAATGGTCCAACGAGAACAACATGATGCATTGGCAACGGCGGTTGCGGATTTTAAGATAAAAAATTTGGCATGCATGAAAAATTATGGTAGGGATGCGATCTTAAAAAATAGTAGGACAAAAGTAACGGCGCGGAGTAATCTTCCAGGTGCGGTAGCATATCTAGATAAGTGTCCACCACAAGCCCCTTGAATGACAATCATTTAAAACTTTCGGCCTCCTCATACAGGTGGGGGCACCTCCTTAAATGGTATCGACATCACGATGATAAAGTGTATCGCCAACAATCGAGAATAATCTTTGGCTTGGTATCGAATACGTCGCTGATCAAAGCGAGAGGTATTAGGTATAAAATTTTGGGTTTGGAGATAAATGATGAAATCTCCATACCAAGGATCAGATGATCCGCTCAGAAACAAATACTCGTCTGGAATAGATGTTTCCGACGTAGTAGCAATACTATCAGAGGGAAGGTCACAGAAAAGCTCAACCAAAACTAAATACTTCTTTGACTTGGATTTGATGAATTCCAAATCAAATTCCTACAAAATGACTTGAATATTTGCCCCCAGCAATTGGCGTGATAAAATTTAAGTCATGGGGTTGCAATCCAAAACTATTGTTGTTTTTCGGAGCATGATATAATGGCAAAATCTTTGGATAGCTTGAACAGCTACCAAGGCAAGCTTTTTCACCTTTGAGTACTTAACTTCCGTATCATTGAGATTACAACTCAAATAATAGATCGGATGTTCAATTGCATCTTCTACTTGGACTAAAACCATAGTAATGGTCGTTTCAGCTGCGACGATACATAGGAAATAATCATTTTGATAATTAGGAGGTTACATTAATGATGCTCAGACAAGATGGTCCTTGACAGCATTAAAAGAAGCTTGTGCAACCTGGTCCCAATAGAAGGGAACCCCCTTTTTCAATAATCCAGTAAATCCTTTAGCCATTTCGGCGTAGTTTGGAATGAACCTTCTCAGGAAGTTAGCCTTTCCTTGAAGTTTCTATATCTGAAGTAAGTTTGATGGTGCAGGAAAATAAAAAATGGCTTGTACCTTCAGTGGGTCTATTCGAATTCCTTCTTTTGAGACTACGAATTCGAGAAATCGACCAGAACCAACACAAAACACACATTTGTGTGGATTGAGGCGTATCTTGTAGTGTCAAAAGCGTAAGAAAATGGCTCTCAAATGCATCGGGTGATCAGTCTGATTTCGTGAATGCGCTAGTAAATCATCTAGATATGGTTGAACAATGTGCTTGATGTCATTGAAAGCATAATCCATTGCTCTTTGAAAATTTTCCACAACGTTCTTTAAACCAAACGGAAGTTTCCTAAATGCAAATGTGCCCCAGGGACAGATGAATGTTGTCTTATGTTGGTCATTTGGGTGGATGTTGATTTGATTGTAGCTGGAAAATCCATCCATGAACGAAAATATTTCGCATCCAACACAATCATCAATAATCTGGTCGATAAAGGGAGTAGGATAGTTGTCTTTTGGACAAGCCTGATTGACATCCCGATAATCGACGTACACTCTAATGGTCCCTTGTTTTTTCATAACAAGAACGATATTGGAAACCCACTCAGTTAGTGGAATAGGGTAAATGAAACCAGCACGCAAAAGTTTTTCAACTTCTGCTTTGATGGCAGCGACTTTCTTTGGATGAATAGGACGAAGCCGTTGACGCACCAGTTTGACATCAGGATACATATTAATAGTATGTTCAACTATACTAGTATCTATGCCTAGCATTTCCTCATAAGACCAAGAAAATACGTCATGAAATTCATGAAAACGAGAGCGATATGAATCAAGTTCTGATGGAGAACAAGATACACCAACATGAATATTTTCTACAACGCCAGGTTTGGTCGAAATATTGATAGAAATTGTTTCTTCGATATTTGATAAATTTCGCTCAGAGTCAATTGATTAATCGGTAAAGAATTCAAAAAAAAAGTTTTGATGGATGGGTGATATAGTTCACTAAGATTATTTTCTTCATAATCAGGAACATGGGAACAATGATGATAATCTTCCCATGGTTCTCCTTTTGACATCTTAGCTTCCAAAATATTTTCATCTGTCAAAAATTTTGAGGAAAATGAATCAGATGGAGTACCAAAATCTAATGAACTATCAACCCAAACACTCAGCGACGTTGATTTCGGATTTGTCGCCCACGCCAAATAGATTGTTTGCTATACCAGCTCAATAGGGTTGGGCGGTAAAACATCATCCAACATAGAAATATCAGAATCACTCGTACTCTTCCTTAAGCCAGATAGAGTGGAAGAGATCATGTAGTAGGTCTCTATGCTTGCAATTTCTGCCGACGTCGTAGGTGGTGGTAATGCAAAGGTTCCCATAAGAGTGGAATATTTTAAGAGTCCTACACCAATGTTCTAAATTTCTAGTTGGGGTAAGTGAATAAATGGAACGCTTCCAGTTACCTGCGAAGCGGAGGCAAAAAAGGATAATTTATTAATGATTGTGATTGTACTTTTATGTGAAAAGGAAATCATTCTAAAGTATGTAGAAACAATGGCAGTCATTGCATATCCCCATGGTCTTTCGAGTAAAATATTATAGTCAAGGGGTCTGTCAACAACCTCAACGTCAATACTTACTGTTTTTCTCCCTAATTCAACATGCAGGTTATTAATAATACCACAAGGTTTATATGTTCTTCCATCAAAAGCCTTCAACATTGTTGATGATTGTGATAATCACAGAGATCCAAGTGACTTCCAACAGTTTAGAGACATAATGCACGTAGATACTCCCTCATCAATAATAGTACGATGAACGAGGTGATTGAGAACATTTACTTGTATGGAGAATGCCAATTCTGTTGGTAATTGTGGCACATAGCCCGTATGATTAAAGACGACAAGATTAGAATCAGTTGGATCAATTCCACCAATGGCCAACAATAAAGCCTGCTTCTGGGAGGGAAAATTTTTTAATACTTGAAGAGCAGACATAGCTGAAGGGTATTGAGCCAAATATTCAACTATATTATAATTTTGTGCAGCTCTTGCTCGAGGATTATATGTTGTTTTATGAATTACTCCCTTTGGTGGCTTAATTGTCAATTCAGGAATAACAGTAGGTGGTACTGATTCATTAGATGGATTCATTGTCGAGGTAGTAGGTTGATCAGTGGCCAGACTACCATAGTATTTATTCTATGTTGACACCAAAATATCTTGTGAAGGTTTTGTGGTGGATAACATTAACACTTGGGCACTGGGAGCTAGATTCGTAGCAACCAAATTAGTGTCTAGATTTGGAAATGGGTCTGTCAAAATAGCTGATGCATGAGAAGTCTTGATGATTTTTGAGACTTCAGCACGGTGAGGACAATCCCTAAAAAAGTGTTCCTCGTTACAAATTATGCATGGATAACGAGGTTTCCGTGGTCCAAAAGGTTGATCATATGATCTTTCCTACGGGTTAGAAGTTTTATTTTTCTTTTATTTCCCCTTTTTCTTACTTTCTGGTTGCCATGTCACTTTGTCAAATGACACAGTATTAATTTTGGAAGTAGGAGCAGGATCAGATGCAGTAGCGTGGTGTGTGTTTGCAGTGCTTACCAAGCCGTCTTCAGCATGAGAGTCCTTTATTTGAGGAGGAACATTGAAATTAGATCGCGGCGCATTAGGAATTTTTTCTTAGAGCGTGCCAGACTGAGTGTAAATCAAGTCTAAATATTGAACACGAGCGATAACTTGCTCTTCTGTGACAACGCCACCTTTAGCCACATCCTCAGTTATAGATGGTAACAGAGACTTAATGAACCATTCAGCAAGGAGTTGATCGGGAACAAATTTCTTAACCATTCGTTGAAGGCGATGCCACTCATGAATATGATCGGAAATGTGAGTAGCATTAGTCTGTTTGAAGTTGGTCAAGAGTTCCGTTCCAATTTCGTATCTGATTGGTAACTGGAAATGGGTCAAAAATACAGTAGCTAAAGCAATGAAATTATCGAAAGAAGCTTTAGGTAACTCAATGTACCATTTAGTAGCCGGACCTATGGGCGTACGCTGAAAAGGACGTAGTCGAACAGAATCATCATTCAAGGAATTTGATGAACACCATAAATGATAAGTCATGACATGAGTCGATGGATCTTCTCCAGGGTTTCCATTGAATTTAGGAATGTCGGAGGGTAATTTATGAGGTATCACCAACCACCAAGGAGCATAATTGATAGGATCATTGGTTAACCAGTTTAAATCTGGTAATTCCAAGGTTGCAACAAAAGGCAATTGTCTATTAAGGTCAGGTTGAGCATAGCTAGAGTAAGATGGAATTTCTTGGGAAACAAGTCTTTGAGCACCAGCATATGGGATTTACTATTGGTAACCTAAATAGTGGTTGTTTTGCATAGAAAATGCTTGAGAATTCTATTGACCAAAACTTCGATATGATACTTGTTGAAATGAAGATTGAGGCATTTGTGCTTGTGGCTGCCAAGGGGTCTGTCCACCAATATTATAACCCAAATTAGTATAAGTTGGATTCGGTTGATATGTATAACCAGGTTGCGTTTGCGACATCCCATAAAATGGTACACCAGCTTGTGAATAAATGATCCCTGATACATTTTGTTGTAAATTAACCAAAGGATTTTGAGTCTATGGACCCAACATTTGATGATATTGAGTCGAAGAACCTGCCTGATAAGGTTGATGTACAATATTTTGATTCTGCAACAGGGGTATAGATGTATTAACAAGTGGTAATGGAGTGGGTGTAACAGGTTGAACCGGTTGATACGAGTGTACAACTGTTTGTGGTTGGATAGGCAGAGTGGGCTTTCATTGACAAACATTCATGTCAACATTATTGTGACCAAAAAGTGATTGAGTACTGACATATTGGGTGACCAAAGGTTGCCCCTCAGCATAAGGAGGATAATAATATGGAAAATTATTTTCTCCAAATGCTGGGAGTCCAGTTGATATGGTACTTAAAGGAATTGACCCAAAAGGACCGACTTGATATTTCCCTGATGATGTATGTAATGAATCAAGTCATTCAATACTAATTATAGGACTACCAGTTAAAAAACCAGCTGATGACATTGGCAAAGACCATGGTCTTGAAGATGTACCAGAGAAAGTGCCAGACAATGATTTGCAGCCTGTTGGGACCGAAGGGCCACCGTGCAAATATGACTCTAGTGAGGTAGTGAACATCGACATAGTAGCGAGGGTAGGAGCTGATGTAATTGGAAGAACAGACCCAACCGAAGATGTTGGTTCAGACATGGTTGTGTGACCAAATGTATACCCTCAAAAATCGACGGGAGATTGAATGGCAATAGGATCAAAAAAATCAGATGGAAACGATTGAGGAAAAGACTGGTACAGGTAAAGGTCCTCCCCAAAATGGGTTGGAGTTAAAGGTGTATCGTCTTGTGGGATTTCTTCAATCGCAATTAAACCACGAGGAAGAACTTCACCGTCAGGCCCAAAATATATTTCAGACAATTGACTGTGTGATATAGGAGTTTCAACGGCTACTGAAATTTGTGGGGTGACCAAGGTAGGAACAACTTCCGGTTGTTCGACTTTAGGATTCAGATTTTCTGGCAAAGAAGAGACGGGATTTGGATCAATTTGTGATTGAACAACATCGAGTCCAGAAGGTATGGTCTCATCGATTGAATGGATCGTGACCACGGGTAGCTGTGAAGACTCCGTTTCGACAACTGTAAACGAACCGGGATGTGTGGAAACAATTTGAGCTAACTCTGGTTTAAAAGATGATGTTTCACCAAAGGTATGAATTGTACTTGATTCAGCAGATCGTGATCTCCTTCGCCTACCAGAAGTAACTTCTGGTGGTAACGACAGGGGATAATATTTTTTTCTTCCACGATTACTGATTTATTTTATCCAAAAAACAAATAAACAAAAAGAGGGTAATGCTAGGAAAACGGGTTTACCAAGAAACTATGAACTGCAGAATACCTCCTGGTGAACCAAGAAGTACGGGCAAGTAATCTCCCCGAATGTTGTGTTTGGTGTATCACAATTTCAAGGCACCCAACTCGGTTCACTATGGATGGATAGTACCTAAAATTTTTCCTCCCAAATGTACCCGAAGGTACGTGGAGGCCCAAGTTCGTATTAGCGCTGTCTGATGCAAACCACACAGTGAGAGCACCCCTTTATACTTATCGTACTGTAACGCCGCCCGATATACCCGAAAGTACGTGGACGAGCTACGATATACTTGCGTACGTGGAGTGAGGTATCACACTCGGAATGTATCGCAGAAAATTTAATGGCAGCTGCTATGTTTTACGACGCCGGAACACATCTCTAGCCTAGACCTTCTAAATGTTATCGTTATGGTTCCAATGCGTTGTTAAGTAAATTGATATTTATTTTATGTTGATCTTTCTTAACAATTTTCCTTTCAAAGGTTCACCGCGATGATGTATATGAAATTCCTAAAATGCAAGCTAAGAATGATAAAAAAAACTTTCACTCTCAGCTTTTTCAATGAAGAACCTAGCTACTAAGGGAAGAGAGAAAATAGTTCGTGAGTAAACAAATCAATGAAAAAAAAAAAAATCAATGAATCACAAGCTAAATGCGGATTTCCTAATGTTCCTTTTGCAAAACACACACAATCCTACATGCAAATGCAAGTTTTTCTTTTAAATTTCCTAAATATTATGAATGCAAAAATTAAACTAGGTGCACTAGATCAATAATCCAAATGCCTTTTACTTTTGAGAAACGATGAATACAAACAACAATTTCTCTTTTGAAAGAAAAACTAGGATTTCAACAACAATTTCTCCTATCAAGGAAATGAAGATTTTACGACAATTTCCTATTTTGAAAGCAAATGATTCTTAATGCGACCATAAAAATAATTTTAAATCAACTTGTCAATGATAAAGAAAAAATTTTCTAAACAAACATTGAACAAATTTCAGCCAAAGGAGGAAGAAGTATATAGATTCACTGGTCAATTGAGCATCAAACTTTTCAGAACACAGTAGCAAACAAAACTGAAGCAAGTTGCAAAGTCAAATTCAAGGGAATTTGGTCACTTTCAGGAGTCAACGTAGTCTCCAAGGGGAGACAGTGCTCTGCAACGCAGGCTAGGAAGGGAGACAGTGCTCTGCAAAGCACTGTGTCCAGTCTAAGGGTGCGTTGGGTGCAGTAAACAAAGAAAAATGCTAATATTTAACTCACTGTCTTTGCAAATTAGGCTCTGAAAAAGTTTAATATTTATGTGTAACACTACTGGGTGGATAAAAAAATCAAATCAGAGGCTAAAACACCTAGAACTAAGAGAAATTATCCCCAGCAGAGTCACCAATTTGTTGGGTCAGAATTGTGAATTACGGATAAATCACGCTTCCGTAGATAGGTGCTAGTCTAGAACAACAGGTGAAAGACTATACGACTATTTCTCCTAACTCATAACAGATACACAGAGAGGATTGGAGGCTTACTTGTTCAGTCGCTTCCAAATGGCTCCTTCTGTCGCTTCCGTTGCAGCTTCAAATTCAAGCGGTTTTTGAGCTGAATGCTTCCTGCAAGAAAGAACACTGAAACAACAGAATATGCAATAATATAGATATCTATTCAAGCTAGTTAGCTAAATTAGTAAAGCATAAACCATATACATCAACTAAGATCTTGCAATATGGAAAATCAAAGCCAATACAGATGCATATAAGGAAAAATAAGAAGTACTCTTTATTGATGATAGAAGGAGAGGTTACAACCTAGTGACTGATTTTAAGTGACCTTCCAGCATCATTCCCAAGCCTCATCATGGTATAAACCTCTCCAGCAGCAGCTTCAAAAATCTAGCTCTCAATTGAAAATCCTCCAACATTTCTCTACTCAAATTCTTCCTTCTCAAACACCTAGATCTGTGCTCAATTTATAGATGAACTGCAGGTTGTTTTGCAATCAATAAATTTCCAAAAATAGGCAAGACATTTTTCCATTCATGTAGATGTCAAATAGACACTTGGATCCGAAGCTTGACACATGTGAACTCTTCTAGAAGGTCAGCAAGTGGATATTCTGGAACAATGAGAATTTCGCTCCCAATGTGACCAACGCACCTATGAATGTCGGGAACTTCTTTGCAGAGCAGCCTTGAATGGGGCTACCTACATATGAAACACACTTAGGCCCCTTAGAGCCTGCATTAGTGAGCTCTCATATGTTATATAATAAGCTTCAAACCATGGAAACCTTTGCTTGATGAAAGTATGTTTTATTTGTCTTGTTTTTTGTCTTAGAGCATATAGCAACTGAAATGATATGGAATGATAGACCCTTTGATCATTAGTCTTGGATATGATGCCCAGTTAACCAGGTCATTGGGAATGGTGCCCAAATTGACCTATAACAAGTATGCATTGCATATTCTTATATACTATGTAGAAATTTTATCACTGATATGTTATCCGCCAAGATTCTCCTGATCACACACTATTTTAACTTCATGCACAATACAGAATCTCTTCTACCATTGATCATTAATTGCGGAAATAAAAACAATCACATGCGCACATTAAAACCATGAACAATCACACATATGAACACAGTATTTTATGGGAAAGCCTAAAGGATAAAACCCCCAACTATATGTATATTATATGTCATATAGATCATGTAAAAATCATCATACAAAGCTCCTCACAAGCTCTCGGTACAATCTCCAATTGCTACACACTAATCAAGCCCGATCTAGCAAATCACATGCTCCAATCTCTGCCGCCTGATAGCCTGCCTCTACTGCACAATCCCTGCTGAAGAATGGCTCATAATTAACTTTGAACCACCTGGCTTGTACTGTGCAATCCTCATTGGCATCTCCATCAATGTGTGGTGCAAAATCATGCACCAGTATAGTCACAACTGATAGTCACACTGCTCTTTCACCTACCTCTTCTTGGACTCCTTGTCCATGCCCGAATTTAGCGTGTATTATTTAGTTGATTAATGAGTTAATAATTAGTGAATTAATTAATAATTAATTAACACCACTCTCACTAGTGTATCAATCTGTTAGACTAGACACAACTAGCTCAACTATGTTTAACTCAATTAAACTGAACACAACTCCATCAACTTCCTCAATCAACTCCACCAGACTCTCTCACATGAGTTATAACTAAAGTATCCATGCAATAGCTCCACTTGACCCTTAGGAATAACGTAATTCCTTCTGTCAGCTCCTGTGCCACATCTGTGCACTTAACTGAAGTGCTCCAAGAGAATAAGATAATGTTTATAGTCCAAATATTATTAAGAGATAATAATATTCGACATATCTATTTTTAGACTGGCAGTCAAAAAATAGACTCTGCCCAAAATGTCTAAAAATAGAATTCCATATATTTTTCCAACTTGACCAACCATCCACAAATAGCATCCTGCAACTTATAGAATATGATCGACGAGTCTAAAAATAGACGTAGTCTAAAAATATACTTTGCGCCAAAAATAGCCTGCGGGCCCACTTAGTGAAGGTGACTATTTTCACTAAGCTCATCATCTTGTTGAATCTCGGCCACTCCTCTGCAAGATAGAGTTATCTTCCACCCCTATCCTTCTCACATGGTATTCGAATGTGCTCCTGATGAGCACCTTCGTCAAGATATCAGCATCCTGATCCTCCGTAGGAATGTATGAAAGTAACATGATCTTCTGCTGCACACAACCTCTAATATGATGATACCGGATGTTAATGTGTTTATATCTATCATGAAATACTGGATTAACCGAGAGTTTGATGCAACTCTGATTATCACAATAAATCACAGTAGGCTCTAAGTGTGAACTGAACAACCCGACCAGGATCTTCCTCATCCATATAGCCTCGCATGTAGCCAAAATCGCTGCCATATACTCGGCCTCTGCTGAACTGAGTGCCACAAATCTCTGCTTCCTGCTGTACCAAGAAGCTGTTGTCGACCCGATACTAAAAATCCCTCCATATGTGCTCTTTCTGTCTGTTGGGCTCCCTGCCCAATCTGCATCCGTGAAGCCACATAACCTCACCTCATTCGACTGTCTAAACCATAATCCATATCCTAATGTGCCTCTGAGATATCTCAATACATGCTTCCCCGCCTTCCAAAAGAGCTTGGTTGGCTTAACCATAGCTTGTGAAAGATGGTTAACAACATAGCATATGTCGGGTTGTGCATTGACCAGATACATAAGTGACCCCACCAACTTTCGATAAACAATGGCATCCACTACCTCCGCTGAAGTATCATCCTCCTTCCTCCAACCACCGAAGAGGAGTATCAGGGCTTGCAGCCATGCATCTTTTAAGCTTCTCTGATGCTCTCAAGGAGCATACTTGCCTTGAGAAACCTTTATCCTATCAACACGCTACGAATTTCTCCTTCTAGGAAATAATGAAGGAGGCCCAAGTCCTTCATCTCAAACTCTTTTGCAAGATCAACCTTGCATGAGAGTATCAACTGTTCATGACCCGTCAAAATCAAATCATCTACATAAAGTACAATGATCAGTAACTTACCCTCCACCACAATCTGGTATAGGTTCATATCCGCCTCACTCTTGGTGAATCCAAGACCGGTGAAATAACTGTCTATCCATGTGTACCAAGCATGAGGTGCTTGTTTCAACCACTCCTGATACTCTCTTGAGCTGCACATGCGACTACTTCCACTAAGTCTGAAGCCTTTGGGCTGCTCTATGTACACCTCCTCCTCAATCACCATATTGAGGAACGCAGTCTTCACATCCATCTGATGAATGTGCCACCCCATATGCACTGAGAGAGAAAGAATCGACCGTATGGAAGAGTACCTTGCGACAGGTGCAAAGGTCTCCTCATAATCGATCCCTCAATCTGTGAAAATCCTCGAAAAAAAAATCTTGCCTTGTACTTCTCCACACTCCCGTCAGCTACTTGCTTCACTTTGTAGATCCATCTCGAACCCACCACTGATTTCCCTTCTGGCCTTGGGACAATCTCCCATGCACTGTTTCTGACAATCGAATCATACTCTTCCACCATGGCATCTACCCATGCGGGATCCTCCACAGCTTCCTCGAAATAGGATGGCTCTGTCACGATACACTTGCTCATAAGAGCCATGTATCTAGTATACCGATCAGGTGACTGTCTCTGTCTGCGCTGTGATGTAGGTGCTCCTACAATCTTCTCTGCATCCTGATTTAGTTGCTCAGCTTCTGTAGTGCGCTTCTGCCCTCTGATGGTTGGCGCTACATGAGTGGTCTCTTCCACTCCATGAACCTCCTCTTGTGGTTGATCCACATCCTGAGGCTCATCCTTTGGAACTAATAGCTCCTCATCTGCATGCAAGTGTGGCTCCCTCTCAAGCGAACACTTCATGGCTTTCTCCTCATGAAATTTGATATCCTGTCGCACAACAGTCTTGCAATTGTTTGGAAAATACACACGATAGTTTTGGGGCGTATCAGTGTACCCCACAAATATCCCAACCTCTGCGGTCGGCTCCAACTTCTTCGTGGCATCCTTCGTCACATGAATGTAAACAGGTGAACCAAAAATCCTCAAATGGGAAATATCAGGCCTCTTACCAGAAAACGCCTCCTCGGGTGTACTCATGCCAAGTATCCTGTGAGGAAAACAATTTTGCACATAAACCGCAGTGTTGCATGCCTCAGCCCACAAGTGTATGGGAAGGCCCTAATCATGCAACATCGCCCGTGCAGCACCCACGATCGTTCTGTTCTTCCGCTCCGTGACCCCATTTTGCTGTGGGTTATGAGGTGCTATGAGCTCTCTTCGAATTCCTTCTACGCTGCAAAAGTACTTGAATTCGCGAGAGATGAATTCACCACCATTGTCGCTCCTAAGAGCCTTCACCTGCTTCCCCGATTCTTTCTCAGCCAGTGCCTTGAACTCACAGAACTTTGAGTATCTCTCACTCTTCTTCTGCATGAAGAAGATCCAGCACTTCCGAGAAAAATCATCAACAAATATCACATAGTACCTGTGCTTTGTTGTCGAAGCTACTGAGAAAGGTCCACACATGTCTGTGTGAATTCTCTCAAGGATCATCGTGGCGCGACTATCCTTCTTGTGAAAGGTGGCTTTCACAAATTTTCCCAAAGTACATCCCTTGCACTGATCTGACTGCGCGAGTGTACCTTTGGGAAGCCCAGTAGAAATCTGCTGCAAAAGTTTCAAAGCTCCATGGTGAAGGTGGCCCAATCTCCTGTGCCACATCGCGCCATCATCCCGGCTCAACACTCCTTCTGCCTTGCCTTCCATTGCTGCACAGCCATCTACCTACAACTGATAAAGGTTCTTAACTAGAACCCCTATCCTCCGGGTTTCACCAGTTGCCTTACTGCGCAGGAAAGCATGTCCCTCGCCAAAGACAACATCATATCCCTTGTCTTATAACATGGCCACAAAGATAAGATTCTTCTTCAATCCTGGAACATGCATCACTTCCTTCAATACGAAGGGTTTACCAGACTCCCTCTCAAAGGAAATGGTACCGATACCAGTCGCACTGTATCTACCATCATCGCCGATCTCGATGTGCACTCCAAGATCTTTCTCATCCAGATCAGTAAACAAATATTTGTCTCCGGTCATATGAAAAGACGCACCACTGTCAAGAAACCACACTGAACCCATCATACTTGAGACCAAGCATGCGATCAATGAAAAATATAGCTCAAACTGCGAGGCTAAGGCCTCTCCAGCTGCAGATCCAGCAGCCTGCTTATTTTTCTTCTTCTATGGACAATTAGTGGCGTAATGTCCGTGTTGGTGACAGTGAAAGCACTTCACCTTGGACATGTCCTGCTTCTTGCCTTTCACACCAGATTGAGAATCATTCTTCTTGCTCTTCCCCTTCCTTGCTTTGGCAGCCAAAGCAAAATTTTATTCATCTGAGTTCTTTGATGAAGATCTGTCCCTGGTACTCCGCCTTATCTCCTCCTGCACAAGATCCGACCAAAGTCGCTCCCATCCTGGCAATTTCTCCCGACCATTGACAGAGTCTTGATAGGAATGCCAACCCTTCAGAAGCCCAAGGAGAGCCAATCTCACCAAGTCCTCATCATCAACAGTAACCCCCACACTTCCCAGCTCATCCCTGCACTGGATGAACTTCGTGAGGTACTTGGGCATACTGTCGCCTTTCTCCATTTTTATGTTCCTGAGTTTATCCTTGAGCGCCAACTTCCTCTGGTCGCTCTTGCTTTGTAATAAATCATTAAAAATGTTTCCACATCAAGAATCTGAAGGTTTGCAGGCCCGAGGACCTTTATGTAGACCTTCAAACAGCTGCAGTCACCTTCGACACTTTGTTGTCTTCTTTTGCCATGCGTCAAGTACGGCGACATCACTAGTAGGTTTGGACCCATTTTCCATCCGGCCACCCAGCCTCCATCTGTCCTTCCATGCAATATAATTTGAAATTTTGCCCTCGAGGCATACTCAATCACAATCTTTGTTTAAAGACATCTCAACGACACCAAGAAAACAACACTGAAGTCCTTCCACCTGACTCAAAACTCATTAAAGTTTCGATGTTTTGCAATTGCTCCAATGATCAATATCGCTACGATACCATGTAGAAATTTGATAAGCGATATTTTATCCAGAGATTCTCACGATCACACACTATTTTAACTTCATGCATAATACAGAATCTCTTCTACCATTGATCATTAATTGCGGAAATAAAAACAATCGCATGCGCACATTAAAACCATAAAAATCACACATATGAACACGGTATTTCATGGGAAAGCTTAAAGCTGAAAACCCTCAACTATCTGTATATTATATGTCATAGAGATCATGTAACAATAATTGTATAAAGCTCCTCACAAGCTCTCAGCACAACCTCTAATTTCTACACACTAATCAAGCTAGATCTAGCAAAACACATGCTCCATTCTCTGCCACCTGATAGCCAGCCTCTATTGCGTAATCAATGCTGAAGAATGGCTCATAAATAACTTCGAACCACCTGGATTGTACTGCGCAATCCTCATTGGCTTCTCCATAAATGTGTGGTGCAAACTCATACGCCATATAGTCACAAGCTAGAGTCATACTATATTTTCACCTACCTCTTCACTGATCTCTCCATCGCCGTGCTGAGGATTAGCCGTGTATTCTTTATTTAGTTAATTAGTTTGCCAATTAGTGAATTAATTAGCAGGTAATTAACACCACTCTCACTAGTGTATCAATCGGTTAGACTAGATACAACTAGCTCAACTGTGTCTAACTGAGTTAAACTGAACACAACTTCACCAACTACTTCTCCAACTCCACCAAACTTTGTCACATGAGTTATAACTGAAGTCCTCCATGTAATAGCTCTACTAAACCCTCAGGAATGGCGTAATTCCTTCTGTCAGCTCCTGTGCCACATCTGTGCACTTAACTGAAGTGCTCCAAGAGAATAAGATAATGTTTAGAGTCCAAATATTATTAAGAGCTAATAATATTCGACATATCTATTTTAGACTGGCAATCTAAAAATAGATTCTGCCCAATATGTCTAAAAATATAAGTCCATATATTTTTCCAACTTGACCAACCATCCACAAATAGCATCCTGCAACTCATAGAATATGATCGACATGTCTAAAAATAGACATAGTCTAAAAATAGACTTTGCGCCAAAAATAGCCTGCGGGCCCACTTAGTGAAGGCAACTTTTTCCACTAAGCTCATCATCTGGTTGCAATCTCAACATACTATGATCAGAGGTTTTGAATCCATCCTCACTTTTAATATTACCTATTGAACATTATAATACGGCATCAAAGCCAGGTAATGACTGCAGTTTTTGTGAAGAAACATTTACATGATAACTCATCGACAATAATTGAAGACTTGCGTCACCAACTTTCTGATTTACCAAATAATAAGTTGGTTGAGCATATTATGTGGTTTGGTTATTATTTGAGAGGTACAAGGGCATGTTGAACTAAATTTCGAGATGTATTGACTGACATGATTACTCAGTTGGGATGTCCATATTTTTGTTTACTTTGAGTGCAGATGACACAAAGTGGCCAAAGTTGCATAACCTCATGCCTGTACATTCACATTCTTGTTCTTTAAATGAGCATCATATTAAAATTGAGAATGTTATCCACTACCCTCATATTGTTTCCACATTTATGCACCATAGATTCAATATATTTCGAGAGGAAGTTATCCAAAAATATCTTAAATCGAAAGACTTCTGGTACAGGTTTATGTTGTTGAATTCATTTTCTATTAGTTGTCAATTTTTTGTTATGTTTCTATTTATATTTTTGAAGTAACTGCTTATTCATTTTCTTTAGATATGAGTGGAAACATAGAGGTTCAACACATATCCATGGTTTCCTATGGTTGCAAGGCATTCCTAACATGGAAAGACTTGATTGGTCAACTGATTTTGATGTACAACTTGCAAAGATATTCTTTGACAATTATGTAACTGCATGGAATCCACATGACATACATCGCCGCAACATAATGGTTCCAAGAGGCCTCAATGATGACCCTTGCTTATTGAATATTGATCATATTTTCTCTTGAAATCCTCATAATTATTATAAAGAAATGTTAAACCATGTCCAAAGGCATACAAAAGTGTAAATTCTTGTTTGCGCAAAAAGGGCACTATTCTCACATGTCGGTACAATGCTCATGGGATCTTTCTGAGGAATCAAGATTGTTCATAAATCATCAAGGAAGAAAAAATATGACCTGAAAAGAAATGATGATAGGTTCCATGTACATAACATTGACCTTCTAACAATGTGGTGTGAAAATGTTGATTTCCAACCAGTGCTTTCTCAGTATGTTGTCTTGAAGTATATTGCTAAGTATGTATCAAAAGTAGAAAAAAGGTCTGAAAGTTATCATGATATGTTAACTATAATTTAAAATTTTGTTTCCTCTGAGGATCATGCTTTGTGTGCTTATAGAAGGTTTCTTGCAGAAACGATTGTTGACCATGACATTGGAGCACAAGAAACATGCCATATGTTGCTTAAGCTACCTCTTGTTGTTTGTAGTCGAAAATTTGTTTCCTTAAATGTTGGATGAAAGGTTTTCAGGAAAATATCAAGGGATGGCATGCAATGTTCATATGAGAATACTTTTGTTCAACATTATCAGAAGAGACATTTTTTCCTTGGACATCTATCTTTGATAGAAACAACAAGATCTTGGACATTTGATAGCAAGCGTAAACAAGATCCCTCAGAGCCTAAATATGTTCATGCTATTGTTCAAGTTTGCCCATAGTTTTATTCTATTCCTAGTGAGGGTTCAGATGAATTTGAAACTTTTTTTGGACATAAGTTCTCTTGTACAAGCTATTTCGTGACATTTCTGCGAAAATTTGGATTTCAATTGAAATTATTATTGAAATTGGAGGAATTTTCGATATTGAGCATGGCATGTTGATCGAAATCCATCAATTTTCCACAATATTGAAGATGAAGAAAATGGTGATTTTTCTAACCAGGAAATGAATATTGAAGATGATTTTCAATCATGGAAACTTTTCTCTTGCTTGGTTCCACCAAATAATATGAATGTTTCTGATCTTCACACCCTTGGTTGAAGGGATTTTGATATATACTTTGACTGGAAAAGTACAACTATTTCTGATGATGTGGCTGAAGAAGCTACTAATTTTATAAGGAATGGACAATCAATGGGTGATATTGTTGAAGTTTCAAATAGAAAATTTTCATCTCCAGATTCATTGGAAAAAAACAATGGCTTGCTTTTGAAATTGTTTTAAGGCATTTTGTTGAATATAAGATTCCTAAAGCTCTTCTTATGATTGTTTAGGGCACTATAGGCACTGACAAGTATTTATTTATCCATTGTATTTTTGAAGCTCTTTCTAATTTGTAAATTAATGGAAGAGGTCCTTTGCTTCTTCTTTCCACAACACAAATAACTGCTTTTAATATACATGCAAAAAAATCCACTCAGCTCTAAAAATTCCAATTAAATATATGAAACCACTATAGGGGCAAGCGCTAGCAGTATTCCAAGAAGAAATGAGGCATATTCAATATATATTAATCTTAACATGGGGGGCAGCTTTCAAGAGTGCAAAAGTAATCTTCTCCTCACTGGAAAAGTCATGAACTGAAAAATATCATTCCAATAGATTTAACCATCTATCTATGAAATCTGCATCTATCTGGCCTTCAAATATGGGAATGTCAAAATTAACTTGTACCTAAAAAGGAGTGGCATCTCCAGAGTGGCTTCCAGATGAAGACGCATCACTTTGGGTAGCCGTCGAAGGATTTGGTCAAAGTTATCCATAATTATGTTCCTCTGTTTCTCGATGGCCTGCTCGAGTAATATTTTGAAAGGATCTCTTGCTCCCTCGTCTTTATTTTCTTCTGACATGGGAGGTCGTCTGCATTTGTGAGACTAATATTGCAAAGGTTCAACAAGATCGAGCCCTAACTCCTTATACCTATACCTCATTGGGGACATGAAAATAAAAACTGAGAAAGAGCACAACACTCTGATAACACTGATCAAGATTCATGCAAGAACACAATAGAATATCGATATAAACATAAACACATAGGTGAAACATAAATAAAACTTCATTTCATTAATATCAAAAAACTAAAATATGCTTACATACAGAATGGAAATAAACTAGCTCGAGCAATGGTAAGTTATCTCTAAGAATATATGTGGCAGCTACATTCCTATGAACCAATGAGGCTGAAGGGAATTTTTATTAATGAATAACACAGGAAAACCATAAACAACCAAAAAAATAACCCAGGAGATGGAATGCCAAGAGTTTGTGGGCCTCATTGGGGTTCTTTGGGCAGCCAAATTCCAGGGGTCGTAGCCTGGTCATACTATCTCTGCTTGATGTGTACGATACCTTGTTGGAAAGATATCTCTAAGTACTATAGGATTTTCCATAGGCCCCTTTCCTTAGCTATGGGCCTACTATGGACCTCAAAAAACTTTTTTTAGGGTGGCCACCAATATCCACCTAGATCAGTCCTTCGTCCTTGGGAAGCAATTGTCCCCATTATGTGTAGCGCCTCCATGAGGTGAGGGAATTTATGTTGAATATGGTCCCTAGTGAACCACTTTCCCTAGTGAAGGTGTTGGCCTTCTTTGACAACTCGATATAGTTGGATCCTCTATTGGCGGGTGTTATTGATCTATGTGTCCATGATATGATCAGTTTTGGCATGTTCCATGCAGTCTAGGTTTAACTTTGTTGGTGTGAGTTGTTTTGCAATGTTAGGTGTGTCTAGTAAGGGTCGAAAGTATGGTTGAAGGCAGTCCACATTGAACACTAGGTGCAAAACAAGGAATCATGGAATGGTGAGCTTGAACACATTTTCCCCTGTAACCTTGATGATGGTGTACGACCTATATTGGAGTGGGAAAATATTGTGGTGGACTCCAGCAAGGCGCTCCTTTTGCGAATGTAGACAAACTTTTTCGCCCACCTGGAACTTGTCTGGAACTCGATGTTGATCATGTTGCTACTTTCACTTAGCATTGGCTATGTCAAATATATCATGGTCGTATTGGTGGATGCACTTAATGCACTTAATGAAGTTTTTTCACTCAATCAGCTTCATACTACACATGAGTGGAATCTGCCTGAGTAGCTGCAAATGGTATGGCTACATTAATGGAACATAGTGGCCAGAATCCAAACCCACTTGAAAGGGGTTGTGACTAGTTGAGCTATGAAGAGCTCAGTTGTAGGTGTGCTAGACATAGAGGAGGCTTTCATCACATGTGCGTGGATGATTCGAGTTGTACATGCGAAAAATGTGTATGATCATCATGTTGAAAACCTCTGTTTGTCCATCAGTTTAGGGGTGGAAAATCATGGACTTAGTGAGCTTGGTATCCAGCATTGACCAGAGACTTGACCAAAATGTACTTAGGAACCTACTGTCTCGATATGAGATAATGGACTGTGGGATTCCAAAGTGAATCCACACTCGTTCAAATTAGAAGTGGTTTATGTTGTGATATTCTTCTTGCAGGCCACCAAAATGGCCATCTTAGAGAATCTGTCGACGAAAACAAAAAAAAAAGTCATTTCCATGTTTGATAGAAGGAAGCTAATGAGCTCCATCATTGGGTACATTTGTAGGGGTTAATGGTCACCTTTTTTCCATATTTTATCTCTTTTCTTGAATTTTTATTATATTATGGTCTTATGATGCTAATGTAGGTGGTGGCTGAGGCTTAACATACTTTAAGTACCTAACATAAGATTAAATGTAGGAAAATCATGAAGATATGGCATTTTTGTGAAGATTTTTTCATAAAGACTTGGAGTATACAACGAGAGATTATAGGGGGTTTTCCACCCTCCTTAACTCCCAAAGGCAGTCAATGGATCCTCGAGATTCCCTCCAACAATTTAGAATTAAAGGTAGCCAAGCAAACTCAAGACCAAGTGCACTCAAGCCATACTTCACTTGGAGTCAAGTGGACTCATCACCTATTTTCTAGGGAGCTGATGGTAGCTACCCTTTAGGTTAAATATAGCTAAGCAAGAGCTCATTAGGATTCGAATTTTGGAGAAAGAAATTAGGCTCTTTGCTATTGTAATTAGTTTTTCAAGACTTTCATGGATGTAATGAGAATATATTTTTGAAATGAAATGAGTATTCAAAATTTTCCTTATTGATCTAGTTCAAGAGAGCTAGGCTTGTGGGTTAGGGCCTAATCCATGTGCCTCAGCCTCTCTTGTGTAATCATTCTTCTTCCATGTCATTTAGCTAGTTTTGCTAATGAATAGTTAGCTAGTTTGTTGGTATCTTCATTTAGTGCTTTAGTTTGCTTCCATTTGTATTTTGATGTAGATTTAGTCTGCTTACATGAGTGGTAGAATAGGTGATAAAACCCATAAAGTTGTGAGCCAAGCCTCCCCCTCTCACCTATGTCCATAAAGCTTGAGGAGGGTAGACCTTCCCCATAGACCAAAAATAATTTTTAGTTTATGATTTCTTGTGATAGATGATATTAGTTGTTGTAATTCCATGAGCATGTTTAGTATGCTGTGGTAGATCTTTGTTTCTAATATTAGGATAGATTTTCTTTACAAATTAAAGTCATCTTTTCCGCTGTATTTATCATGAATTTGTCCATATTTATTGCATGAATAGGTAGTTTTATTATAGGTACGAGTAGCAAAACCAAGGATAAGTTCACTAGCACCTCCATCTTCATCTCTCATCTTCCTTCAACCCTCTCTTCATCAAAATCACCATCAACCCTATTTTCGGATTTTTCATCCCTACACTGTGAGAAAACCCTAGGGGTGAAATACATGCCTCCCAAGAGGCTCTGATATTTGCCAAGGGGTGGGCCACCTCCTAATCATCCTCATCCACCTTCACGCCTCCTTCCCTATCATTTTTCCACCTCTTTTTGGCCTAGGATGGCCCTCGGCCTGTTTCCTGTAGCAATTCAAAACTTGCCTGTAGCACTACAGGAAACCTGTAGCAGCACTCGGAACAACACCTGTGGGCCCATACTTAAGCCCATAAACCACCATGGGTCTGCAGGAATAACATCACTACCTGGGCACAGATGCAAGAGGCTTTCAACAAAAAATATAGAGACTATTGTAGGTCCAAGGAAACTAAGGATGAGATATTTAGGATGACTCTAGGACGTGATGAATCCCTAGAAGACTATGAAGAGAGGTTTCAGTTAAACTATAAGAGATCCAACTGTACTCTTGATCCTGGATCAATTAAACTTGTACTTCTCCGAGGGATCAGAGAGGAGGCGATAGAAACCTTAAATATGCTATCAGGAGGAGATATCTACCAACTGCCTTATCAAAAAATCAAGACAGTCTTTGAGAACCATTTGAAGGCAGTTATGAAGAAAGGAAAAGTTGGCCAAAGCACATCCAATACCCCTTCCTCTTCCACCTCCATCAAACATGAGATTGGAAAGATGTTGGAGGACTTCAAGAGTGACATCTTGCACACCTTTGCTTTGCAAATGGACACAATGCAGGTCAAAAGGAAGCAAGAGGAAGCAGAAAGAGCCTTGGCGATATTTTTCCCTAGATGTAGCAAAAATTACCCAAGAAATGAATGTACACTAAGTGTCATAGAGGTTTTCTTATTCTGTCAAGAGAATCATGCCACAGACAAGTGTCCCTCCTTATGTGGACTTAAATTTGTATATCAAGGTGGAGAAGTAGGGCCAGAGCGACTCTGTTTCATCAACCAGAGAAGGCCTCAAGGCCCTAGGCCATATCAACAAGGTATGAAAGGTGAACCTTACTCTTACTAGCACAATAATTAGAGTGCACTCATGAAACCTTGGTACACCCACACTCCTCCATCCTATCCTACACCTTCTACTTTGCCTTACAACCCTCCATATCACCCTCAGCCTGTGAACCAACCATTTCAGTAGTATGTTCCACAACAACCTCAATGGAACAATACATCCCAAGGGTGGAGGCCTCAACACAGTCAACCACCTGCTATAATTCCTCCACCCCCACCTCAACCTCAACTTACTCATGTTGGTCCACCCAAGATGCCTCATATGTTTGCACATCCAAATCTGAACCTGAACAACAGACAGACACAACAAGTTTACAATGGATAAACATCCTATCCAACTTATGTTGTGGAGATACAGGAGATTTATCTCAAGTCAGGAAGAGTACTCCTAGACAACCACCCTCCATCTCCATCTCCACCTGTAGAGGTTGAGGAGGAAAAGGAAGAAGATAACACTCACATACAAAAACCTCCTTTTCCTGAGTGCTTGATCCATCCTGGCCAGCACACCCCAGAGGAGACTGAAATTCTGGGAGAATTGAAAAATTTGTGTGTAAAGATACCACTTCTCCAGGCCATTAAGGATGTATGTATTTACAATATGCTCATCAAGGAAAAGTTCGTCAAGAAACTTGGGAGAAAGAAGAAAGATACCCCCACCATCAATGTGGTAGGATGATTGTCCGACTTAATGTTGGGAAGGGTGATCTTTCCAAAGTACCTGGAACCTGGAAGTCTAGTTGTAGATGTGCACATAGATGGTGTCATAGTCCCCAATACTCTGATTGATCTAGGGGCTACCATCATTTTCATGACCAAGGAAACTATGTTGAAACTTAATCTCCAAGGGACTTTGAGGAAAATCACAACAGTTTTGCAATTTGCAGATCGGTCCACAATAACTCCAGAAGTAATTGTTGAGGATTTTATGGTTACAATTGACTCTTGGGAGTATCCTACAGATTTCCTGGTTCTACAACCAAAAACCAAGTTCAATGGATACCCTCTCATCTTAGGGAGACCTTGGTTATCCATTGTCCATGCTTTAAACAAATTTATACATTATATAATAGGGTATCAGACCTTTGTTCACACTAACCATGCAGCCATCAAATTTTTAATGAAAAACCTAGATGTTAATGCTAGGATAATTAGATGGTTGTTACTTTTACATGAGTTTGAGCTAACTATTGTTGATAAACCTAGAAAGGAGAATGTTGTTGCAGATTTTTTATCTAGGTTAGTTATCTCTGCAGTTGAAGAAGGAATGGTGGCTGACCAACTGCCAGATGAACATCTCTTTTCTATATCAGCACTCTCACCATGGTTTTCTGACATAGCTAACTACTTGGTTAATGGAAAATTCCCTCCTAATCTCTCATTCAGGGAGAAAAACAAGATCATCAGAAAAAGTGCCCCTTTCACATGGATTGGGGGAAATATTTTCAAGCTAAGCACTGACCAAATTCTCATGAGATGTGTGAGGGACAAAGAATTTTTTTATATCCTCTCTGCATGTCACGATAGCCCATGTGTAGGCCACTTAGTTGAAAAAAGGGTTGCTTACAAAGTTTTACATGTAGGATACTATTGGCCTACCCTTCACCAGGATTCTGGAAGATACACTAGTAGGTGCGACTAGTTCCAAAGGATGGGGAAACCTACACAAAGGGATGAGATGCCTTTGCACCCTTAGGTGGCCCTTGAGCCATTGGATAAATGGGGCATGTACTTCATTGGACCTATTGATCCACCATCTGTACAGAAAAATTATATCATAGTCTACACTGAATACCTGACAAAGTGGGCTGAAACAAAAGCTATGAAGGTAGAAACCGAGGAGAAAGTAGCAGAATTTCTAAGGGATAATGTGTTTTACATGTTTATGTACCCCAGAGAATTATTCCCTGGTCAGAGGGCATAATTCACTTCTCATCTCATTGAGAATCTTCTGAGAAGGCACAATATTAAGCACAAGACTTCTACTGCCTACCACCCTCAGGCGAATGGACAAGTGGAAGTAACTAACAGAGCCTTAGAGAGTATCCTCACCAAGGTTGTGAGTAGCAACACAAAATATTGGGCTGACATATTGGTAGAAGCTACTTGGGCCTACAACACTACCTAGAAAACAACAACATGATTCACTCCTTATGACCTAGTCTATGGAAAGAAAGCTTTGCTTTTAGTTAAATTTGAATTCAACAACTTAAGGATGGAAGTTGAGCTAGACCTAGACATTTCAAATGCCCAAAAATAGAGGTTGTTGTAATTAAATGGATTAGATGAGTTCAAGATGCAAGAACTCCTCCACACGGAGGTAATTCAGCTACAAAGGAAGGTCTAGCATGACAAGAATATTAAGGAAAAGACCTTTCAAGAAGGAGATTGATCATTGTTGTATGACTCAAGTTTTAAGGACTTCAAAGGAAAACTAATGGAAATATGGTTGGGGCCCTAAAAAGTGGACACATGCTATGATAAAGGTACAGTTCATATCAAAACCGTATATGAGGAAGGAATCCCTCTACTTGTCAATGGTTACACACTCAAGGTTTAGAAGAAGCATCTCTCTAGGGAAAATTTTATAAATTCCATAAAAAATGAAGTGTATGTCATGGGAAACTCCATAGTTTCCAATGGCTCCTAAAGAAAAAAAAAATAGAAAAAATAATAAAGAGGCATGGGTAAAAACCTCTCTGAGGTGCCCTAGGTCAACTCCAGGGTTGAAAACCTCCATGAGGCAGTCCTGGAGAAAATAAAAATAAAAAACAAAAAAAAGGAAGAAAAAAAGAACTGAGAATAAAATATCCTTGTGTGAAAACCCCTTCGGGGGGCCCAAGGCAGGTCTCTAGGTTGAAAACCTCTGTGGAGGCAGCCTACTTGCCTTCAAGAAAAAAAAGAAAAAAGAAAGAAAAAGAAAAAGAAATACCTATGCATTTATGTATTTTTCTGTTTTGCAGGTTCACAATTAAAGATGGATTTTAGGATCCAAAGGAGCGATTTCTATTCCTTATTTCTTCTTCTCTAATTGTGCACTCCATAAGCCACTCTGTCATCCATCCTTTCATCCATTTCACCCACTAGATAAGAAACAAGTTCATTTTTCCCCCCTAATATGGAATTGCTACAGGAAGCTACAGGATTCCTGTAGCACTACAGGAAACTCCTTTAAATGCTACAGGAAAATAATTTATGAAGAAAATGGTTGTCTAAGGCGTTTCTGAACTTCATTTATGGCATGATAATATGTTTTTTTCCTTTTCCTACAACTCCCAACACCTTATTTCACTTATGCGCAAGGTTTCCCTATATAAACCCTATGTTGCAACTTGGGCAGCTAAATCATTGAAAATTTGGCATAAGAACTATTTATCTTGCCTACCATCTGCTCCATTAATCCCATGAATTCCTCCATAGCCTCCATTCATAAACAAACTAAAGCAAGAATAGGCATGGAAAAAACTAGTACATGTAGCAGAGAGTTTCCTGTAGCAAATCTATGTGTGGCACAACAAGGCCAAAAGATGAAGGAAATATGATATAGATGACTCCAGGAGACCACCAACAGATTCTAGAGGGACAAGCACACCAGCCATAGAATTTGAAGCCCTCCAACAACACCTACAAAAAAAGGAAAATAAGAAAAGGGTAAGCAACTCACTTAGAAAAGATAAGCAGCTCACTCAGAAAAAGCTTCTCACTTAAAAAACACAAAAAATATATTAAGACACATCAAATAGAAGACTCATGCACACCACCAGCTCCAGCTCCTGCAGCACCTCACAAAAACCAAGTAAGCTTAGGTATGGCCTCTCACCCCGCGTTGTGCATCCATAATGTCCAAATAGTTATATGTCAAGATTTAGAAGTTTACAAGGAAAAAAGGTGGTCAATTAACTTGGCCACCTTCGTAAAGTGCAACTAAAGGAAAAGTGAAAGTGCATGCCACCTGGGCATATCAAGCCAAGTGAGAGTGGATGAGTACGAAGGGAAGTGATCATGAGGTCAACAATGATTAACTGACGTGGGGACCAACGGTCTCTAAGAGGAAACTCGAGTTGAGTACGAGTCACCAAAACACTCCAAATTTGGTTAAAAGGTACAATAAAGGTAATATTTGTCCCATTTCCAACACTGCTTTGAGAATTTCGAAGAGCAGCGAGTGCAGGAGAGCAGTGGGAGCCATCAGGGGAGAAACATCGAAGTTTGGGATTGCATGCACCATAGTGCTACATGAATAAAAATTTTGCTACATGCAACTTCAGAAGTACAGCAACAAAGGCTTAGAGGGTAGCGCAGAGTCCTATGGGTGGATTGGCTTCCCAAAGCCTCCATGTTACACCAATTTTTGGTCATCTAACCTGTTACTATTAGATGGACCAAAGTACACCATGTAAGACCAATTTTACCCTAGAAAAATTGCTTTCACTATGAAAAATAACTTAGTAATCCATAGTTTACTAAGTTGTTTATGGTCTAAACAAGAAACCCCATGAGGAATAATTGAATAAATCCTTATTTTTTTAATTTTCCTCAAGGGATAATTAATTAAACCACAGTTTAATTAATATTCCTAGTCATATTTAACCCAAAACAGGAAAATTAATTAGATAAATCATTATTTATCTTATTTTTTTCTAGGAATAATTATTTAAAACATTATTTCAAATAATATTCCTTGTTAAATTTGACTAAATCATTTATAAATAATTGAATAAATCATTATTTATTTAATTATTACTCAGCCGTATTCTTAAAATAATAAATAAATCATTTATTTATTTACTATTTACAAATAAAGGGACTTGACCAAATTCAAATTCTTTTCCCTCCAACAAAAATAATAAAATATTCCATAAAAGTTGGATCTAGATTTGGTTAACAATATTTTAATTATGCACCAATATCTAGACTAACTCAATATTTTGTTATAAATAGAAGGGTTTTTCCATTCATTCACTACCTTTTTTTGCCTAAAGATCACTCTAGATCTATACTTTTGGTCTGACTTTGATCCTCCATCATTGTCATGTTTTTCTACCTTTTTGCTTGTGAACTCTCCTTGAGTTCCATTTTTGTCTGGGTTTTTTACACCATCAAGAGAGAGATATCTTAGATCTGAAGCGTTGAGGACATATAAGAACCCATCCCATTGAGGGGGGTTGGTAACATCTTTCTATGTTCCCTTCCCTGGTGTCATAATACAAAAATTCTTTAAAATGATTCTTGTCTTGTCTGTTGGATGCATGGAGCAACTCTTACTTTCATTTGTTGTTTAATGTCTTTAACTGCATAGATCTGGATTTCGGTAGCATTTATTCTAATCACTAACTGCAGATCTAAGGAAATTGATAGCCATCTTTGATGTTAGGGCTGTTTTTATGCACAACTAAAGTGAGTTTTTTTTGTACGCTTGCGATTAGAATACAAACTAACAACTGGCGACTCCACAAGGGTTTATGATTACGACCGCTTTTGTTTTTCAGATCCTTGCATGAACAGCTGCTTCAACCCCTAGGGTTTTTCTCTAGCTTCTTATTTTTCATTTCTTGATGTTATTTTTAACATTTAAAACCCTAAAAAAGTAAAAATTCTTACTTTTGTGTGTTTTTGGGCCTATTGCGTAGGTGATAGATATCAGCCACAGCTGAGACAACACTTTTTTCTAAAACCTCCTCCTCAGACAGGCGTAAGTGCAAGTCACACTTTTTGGGACAAAACCTACGACCTCAACCTTCAAGACGCAAAAATCAACCTGAAACCTGTGACCTCTGCTGAAAATAGGTCAGAACCTACAACCTATACTTTTTGTGGGAGTTTTTCTGTGATTTTCCTAGGTTTGTCTGAGCTACTATTCAGGGATGTCTGACCTCCCTCTCCACCTATCTTGGACATGTACTTGCTTTGTTTTACTCATCGAAGTATGAACCAATCCCCTTAGGGCTTCAGTATGATTCCACCTTTTTAGGAGGAGCTTAGCTGAAGCAGATTGTCTAAGATTTTAGTCTATTCAGCTATTTTTCAGATCTGAACCTGTATTTTCATATCTATTTTAGATTGGTTATTCATCCATCCAAAACACCTCTTTTCAGTTTTTTTTGCTCCTCCCTTAGGGTCCCCTCCATTTCCCTTCAGTTTGTACCCTTTTGCCACCTTTTTTGCAGCATTTATCCCTTTAGTTTTTTGTTGTTTTCTACACCCATTTCCAATAGATCTAACCTTTATATCCATGTCCCTCCCGACTTTAGATCCATTAGCCATTTTGTGTGTTTTGATGAGATTTCACCCACCCATAGACTAGTTTTTAGGAAGCCCTCCTCCTTGGGTTTAAATTGATGCATCTTTAGCTGATTATTTTCTATCATATTCAGTTTACTTTATTGTAATTTTCATATTTATATACAGTTATACAACATGTCTTTTTTATTTTTTCTCTACACACATCTGGGATTAATTAAAATTAACACACTTATCAAATACACGCACACCCTAAGTGAAAATCGCCTATTTTACACCGCCAGACCAAGACTATAACATTGTAATCAATTGATCCTGCACCTCCCTGCCCTTGTTTCAACATTGTAATCATTTGATCATGCACCTCATTTCCCTTGTTGGTCTCTCTTCCTTCTGTGATCCATGTCTATTTTCCATCATTGCGCCCCCAAGGTGCTTATCCTAGAGACTCCTTGGCCTTCATCCTCAGTTTCCAATAGGAAGACTTACTCCTCCATGTAGGGTTTGAGTTCGTCCTCCACCGAGTCCCCATTCTGACTTTGCTTCTGGTTCATCGTGTTCCCCTTCTGGGTCTATCCCTGGCTCTTCTCCTTTCACCTTCACCATGTATGGTTCAGGACCTAATGCTAGTGATATTCCCAGCCCTAATGCTGGGAATGCTACTAGTGGAGCCGCAACAGGAACTATTCAGGCTACTCCCTTGCTCCCTTATATGGAAGACCTTAGTCTTCTCGATTTTAACCAGTTGATCAATGAACCCATCCACCATGATCCTGTTTGGCCTGCTATGCCAACTAAGCTCCCTTCAGACATCCCCAAGTTTGAAGGTCTTTCTAGAGATGATCCTACAAACCATGTTCATTCTTTCCACATGTGGTGTTTGTCTAACTCCATTATCGATGACTCTATCTGTCTTTGGTTGTTCCAGCGTACTCTTACTGGAGAAGCTTCGAAGCGGTATGTCGACCAGGCCTCCGCCTCTCATACTACTTTTTCAAATATTTCCCAGGATTTTCTATCTTATTTCCAACTTCCCCTTCACTATGACACCGATACTGAACTCTTGACCTATTTTTGTCAATTGTCTGCGACCCGCCTATCTAATCATGTCCAAGAATGGCGGAGAAGAAAGACCCTATGTCGAGCCCCTAACTTCGAAGACCGTGTCTACATGGATTGGTTTCTCAGATCCCTTTTTCCTGCTATAAGCAAGGATGTCGCATCTCACTTCCCTCAGACCGAGGAAGCTTCCCTCCAGATTGCGTTGAAATATAACCTGATCTATGCACAGTCTGGTTATGTTTATACCATCTTACCTGATCTCCCTAGACCCGGTGCTGCCAATGCACCAGGGGCATCCCATGCCGCTGACGGTATCATTGGAGCCCTTTCTCATCCGTACACTCATCCTCCCATGGGTTATGGTTTCCCTCAGGGATTGGCTAGCTCCTCCAGCACTTCCCCCCCTCCCAGTAGCATGTATCTAGGATACAACATGCCTCCTCCTTTTGCCCAACCTGTTTAACCCAATTTTTCCCAACCTCCTTATTATCTGTATCCGCAACTTGGTGCTCCAGCTCCTCCAGCATTAGCGCCTCAACCTCCCTTTCCTTCTCAACCCCCGCAACATCAACCACCACCCCCTCAAGGTCAAGTGTATACTCATGCAAACGATCCCCAAGGGAATACACCTAACACTACAACCCAGCAACAGGGCACTCAGCCCAAGCATGACATGTCTGTTCGTACGAACAAACCTTGTTCTTGTTGTGGTGTCTATGGTAACTACACCCATGATTGTCCTCTTTTACCTCAGATGCATCAAATGTGGGAAGCTCAAGCAGCATCCTGAGGACAACAAGCCTCCCATTCGGTTCCTCCCAATGTTGCCCCTATCTAGCCGGGTATGTTTACTAATCCTTTCCCCCAGAAAGGATTCGTGGCTACCCAACTCCCTAAAATTTAGGTGGCCACTCAACCTCCTCCATCCGGTACCTTTGACTACTAGATCCTTGTGATGAACTCTGACCAATCCAATACCGTTGACCTCAACCTTCAGACTCGGTCCTGACATTATAACGATCCCCCCGCTACGTCTGATCCCGAGCCCCTTTCTTCAGGTCCCACAGAGCCTCTTTCGACACCCAATGGTCATTTACTGATCCCTCAGCCTAAGGCTGAGATTCATACCAAGATCCCCAAGGGACCATTATGCTGAAACACTGCTTCCAGTAAAGCTGCCCATTCGTATAGTATAGTAGATGACTTGGTGCAATCCCCTGCTGCCATGTCAACGCTGGAAGTCCTCATGCCCTTCACAACAAAAATCTCTACTAACTGCCATGGGCACTGTGGATCCTTCAAATGATCGTTTCATTGTATTTGATGTTGACCAGTCAAAACATCCCCCCCTTCCTGCTTCTGTCGCCTTCCAAATCCCTGTCAAGATCCATATTCCGACGTCTCATGTTGTATCATTGATGAGGAGGAATCCACCTGTGTCATGTCTGCTTCAGTTTGGAAGTGATTCATATCTCCTGAACTTACCCCTTCCACTATCACCCTTCGAGCATGGGATGGCCACTCTTCCCAGCCCCTTGGCATGTTTCGCAATTGTCCTATTACTCTTGCAGGAAAGACTATTTATGTTGATGTAGAAGTCATTGATGCCACCTTGGACTAAAACATTTTATTGAGTCGTAGCTACACATATGTGATGTCTGTTGTCCTATATTTGGTTCAACGTAAGATGTGTTTTCCTCACAACGAAAGGATTGTCACCATCGACCAGTTGGCATATTACGAATTGAAGTCTCATACCTCCCCTAAGTCCGTCATCTCTTTGGTGGCCAATAAACAAATAGTCGAACCTCCAACCAGTGTTTCACCCTATGTCTATAAATATTCCTCTTTTCTTGGTTCATTCCCTGGTCCCTCTCCTCCTATATCTGATCCCAGCTCGTCAAATGTTTGCATGATGCAATCGTCTCGGTCCGACCTAAAACGGACCAGTTCGACTAGTCATCAGCCCCGCCCTCTGAAACCTACTCCTAGCACCTCCACTCAACCTTCCGGACCCCCTCCTCAAGGCCCCTCATCTACAGTTGGTATCCATGAGCCTATCTACCCCCCTGGAACGGTTCCTCCTAGCCTTAACCATCTCAGAGTTTTCCCACCTGACCATTACCCCTCCGGTCAGATATTGTTTCTCACTCCCCCTCCTAGAGTCTTTTTGGTACCTATCATGGCTACCTTATCCCTTCCTAACATGACCCTAGGGATTCCAGTCTGGTACCTTGATCCCTTAGCCACTATCCCGCCTGGTTAGCCCAAACCTTATATTGCTTTGACCCCGGTCCAACTGGTCGCCATGACCCCTCCCTTTGCTTTTGTACCTCAGCCACCTCAACAGGAACCTGCTCTTGTTGCGAAATCTTCGGGCAAGGGGGGAAAAGCCCGCAAGAAGGAACCTAAGGACAAGGATTTCATTCAACCCTGTCCTCCTCGACCTCCATTGTGTGCCCCCCATGTGTGCTTTGTGTGATGTTGTCGATCATGCCACCCTGCTTGTCTGGATGCCTCATCTCTGACCCATGGTCCAATGTCGTGTTTCCTAATTCTAAGGTCCTGAAGCCCCTATTACTTTGCGGCCTACAGCTAAGAACCCCAATACTATTCACACCAACCACCCTATGCTTTGTGTGATCTCCATGGCCATTATACCCACCTTTTTCCCCTGCTTGTATGCTTAACTACGCACCTCTTTCTCAAGTAGTTCGAGAATGCGGAGGTGAAGCAAAATGAGTTCGCCTCTCTAGTTATTGTGCGGTATTCTTCGTTCCAACACGAGATATACTTGCTCCCATTGACATTCCCCCTCCCGATGTCCAAAGATGAAAAAGCCTTCGCTACCATCCTCTACCTTTCATCTTTCATGAGATCCACGGTGGAAGATCCCTCTGGGAGTTCCCCTTTTGTTTCTCTTGACCTCCCTTCAGCGATCACCATGGGCTCAACATTGGTGGATCCATTATCTTCTTATTCTTTCATAACCCCCCATGATGATGTGCATGTGAACCTTTCTTCTCATGATGATGAGTTAAGTAGCTTTTCCGTGTCATGTGGTTACCCATCCACTAGTCACCCCATCTTCTATTGTGATGACGACATCATGGAAGCCTTTTCCACCCCTGATTTCATCTTTCCCACCCATAAGAGGAGTGGCACCATCTGTGTCTATGGTGACTTTCGCGACCTGAGCACAAGCTACCCCCAAGGTCGTTCCCTTCACCATCTACCTTTCAGTGTGCGGGTGGTAGAAATATTACCTAGAGCACTCCCTCTAGTAGTGTTTGTTTGATTTCTACCTTGCATTCGGGTTGCCAACATTGTTCATTATCCTCTCATTTTTTTTCTTGTGGCATCTTTCAGATGGACCCCTCCCCCCCCACTCGCGATCCACACCATATATCGGTTATGTCGAAATTGCAAGCCATTACTCCCGTAATATAGCCACGGCAGCCTAGGCCATTTTTACCCCTTGCATGCACTTGTCCTCTCTAACAACGTATGCATTGGTACTGCCACCAATAATCAGGCCGGAACGATGCAGTGCGAGGTTTATTATTTGATGCCCTTTCCCATCGCATACTTCACCTTCATGTTCATTTATATTCCCTGCTTCTTGTTATGCAATTGAATGGTGTCTATTGTTTACATAATACTATCCTTTTTAGAAGATATTTATGAGTGAAGCTTTTGATGCGTGAATTTGAAATCATTACATTCAGTCATGTACCTAGAGCACAAAATCACTATGTAGATAGCATTGCAAACAACATTCTAGATTCTCATTTATCACACTCATTTCACACAAGACAATAACAATAAACCATAAAAATGATGCATATCCATTATGTGTGTCGTTAAAAATGTTTTAGAGTCCATCAACTCTGATACATATGACATGCCCATAGCATGTTACAAAAAATAAAAACTGGGGGCACCACATGCCTCTAAATCTAATCACTATTTGGAGGATCCCGAACCAACGGCTTGGCTCTGGCATCTCGTAGATCATGCATCCCCTGTTCGGCCATCACCATGCGTCACATGAACCCTCACCACTTTAAGGGTAGACCAATACATGGTTATATGTACTGGTCATCAAGATCTTGCCAGTTGCACTCTGAAACACCAATCAAAAGCTTCTCACATCTACGATGGATGTCCTTTAGGAGGGCAACTGCATCCTCATTTTGTGGACCCGTCGACCCACTAGGTGTTGCAGCCCCTGATACTGCAAGTCGTCCCGTATACCCAGCCAGTTTCACCGGTGTTGTATCTGCATACCAAAAGTGAATTAATCAGTACATATACAATATTCTCAAAATTTAAAATTCACATAAATGATAAGCAAATTGTCACTTACCATCGGGCCCCCATGCTCGACCTGGAGGTAGTGGAAATTCCAAGTCCCCATGATAACCCATCCCACTATAGGGATAGTCATCTATGTACAATGGAATCTGATCCCAATGAGCAAAAAAATTGGGTTGGAACACCCGTCCGACTGCCCCACCTCCCCCTCTGCACAGTAGCCGCCCGTAGCAGTGCATCCTGAGCTCTCTCGGGCCCCTATCCTGGATCTATATATGAGGTTGGACTGTAGTAATCTTCTTAAAGAAGAGCAAGCACAACACTATGCCAAATGCACAGTCGTGGTTCACCTGCAGCTTGCATAGCGACAACTGTCGTTTCAACGACAACAACATCATTTGGGCCCACCCATAATAGGCCCCACTCAACACACTCTCAACAAGCATCATCTGACCCCCAGTGATGTGGTGGAGCGCATGGTTTCCAAAGATCCACAGCACCGTTGTGACCACAACACGGATCTCTAGCCGCTCCAGATCCTCGATCGGTATCTGTGTCCCCTTCACATGGAGACCCGGTCGACAATGGCACTCTACAAACTCCATAATGTTTCGCCCTCACGATAACACTGGTTGCGTATTTCCCACCATCCCAAGTGGCAGGAGACCAGTCAAAAAATATATATCGTGGACAGTCGACTCGATCCGGTTGCCCTACACTATAAATATCTCATGATTTGGATCCCAATAGCTGAAAATTCGGGCCAATAAGGGCTCTCCAGCTCTCATCAAAGGGTTCTCCACAAACTACAGGACCCCAAACCTGGCCAATGCAGTGCGGACACCATGATCCTCTCGGATCTCAAACCATCATGTGTCTAAATCTCTCCCTCTCCAGTTGATCCTCAACTCTGCCATATATGCAAAAAACCATCATGTTTTCCAGTGTACAGAAAGGAAAGACTGCATTAAAACCATAAAAACCCAACTCTTACCCAAAAACAGCACCAAATACCCTCTCTCTGACAGGTCGCACTTTTCAGGATTTTTCTAGGGCAGGTCACAATTTTCTGCCCAAAACCTGCTACCCAGGTCACAGATATTGCCCCAAAAAGTGTGATCCGACCGTGAAGAAGAGTAGGGGTCTGTTCCTGAGCTTTGGGTGCCTAAACTGAACTTTCAATCCACTGAAATTAAAGAGTAGGGTTAGACCTCTTACCTGCAACCGACAGATCTCGATTCCAACAGTCAGTTTTTCCACTATGATCGCCTCAAGATTTGGGGCCCTTTCTCCTCTCTACATTCACCACAACTACACTTGCAAATGAATCATATTGGAGGGAAAATGCCTTATTAAAAGAGCAACTCCATATTTTTATTTCACCAAATGCGACCAAACTGTCGCTCGGTTTGACAAATCGTCAACATCATTGGAAAGATCTCACCAAGCTCTTAAATGGTTATCCTTTAGTTTTTGTGATTTGATACTTCATCTGGACATGTTTTTTCCAAGAAGGGTCACTTCACCACTCCTAAAAATCGAATTTATTCACTTGCAACACTTGTACTTGGGGCACCACTTTGCCTTCATACTTTTCCATGCTCGTGTCGATTGTCTTCGTGAGTACCCATCTTTTACTCATGTTTTTATGGTCCCCACCGGGCCTGTTCTGTGTGGCAGCATCATCGAGTTGCCCTTGTTAGAGCATCAGAGTTGAGTCATCGTCACATCCATGGATTCTATCCCGGGTTCCTTTATATCCTGCTATAGTCCTCCATCCTTCATTGCTTGGCTCCTCTCTCATGTCGCACATTTTGGCTTTCGGTCACTCTTGTCCCCTATCCCCTTCGGTGTTGAGTCAATAGCTTTGAGTTCATCCATGCCCTGTATGCTCTAACAAGGGAAGTTGTCAGCCCGCTACTCAGTACCCCCCATTCCATCACCATCCCTTGTACCAGTCTATTAGTCGCTCTACTATTATCCCTCGTGCCTTAGTTGAGGATCCATAATTTCTTCATCTATGGTGGACCTCCTTTTGTCAACATCAGCTTACTCATTCCAAAAGACAGGTCTAGAGGGCAGTGTACCTTGGTTCTAGCTTCCACTCTTGTTCGGTGCCTTGGATCAGGAAAAGGGACTCTATATTTCCCTTTGATTTGTTTTTTTCTCAGTTCCAGTTCCAAATATGTATACTTGATGGTTCAGTGATGCATCAGATTGTATCGGTGATTCCCAGGTATATGTGAGATGATTTAGACCTCATGATGGGGTGGAATTTTAGGTAGCCCCCCACATGCCCAGATGACCTCTCTACTATAGCCTTCGATGCAGCTCCATAAATTTGATGGTTCCGGCCTCAGCCGCTTGCAGCGCCTTTTAGTTTGCATGTATCATTTAGATTTTCAGAACCCTTTCCTTTTTTACAGGGCCTCTTTGGTTGTACTTATATCTCATGTAATCGGATATTATTATATGTCTCAGCTATTGTCCCAGGCATAGTATGTATGTGGGATCCATTACATGTTTTTTATCTGGCCCATGTTTATGTTAGCATGTACTATATAGTTCAGTCCCTTGTATATCAAACGCATCATTCTTTATACTTTGTTATCTTAGATGGCATAGGTATGCCTCTCGTGCCTCATGTAGAACAGTTACTCACTCATAAAAGAGACTTTTAGCACCTATAAGTCTCACCTCCTCAGGGTGTTGTCCTCTCGCGCTTTAGTCTACCTTATATTTCTCTCTCTCTGACTCCCCTTTCGGTGTCTAGTGATTGAGTTCTTACAACGTACTTCAGTCATACGATTAGCTCCTAACGGTCGCATGCTGGTGGGAATTTTGTTACACCAATTTTTGGTCATCTAATCTGTTACTATTAGATGGACCAAAGTACACCATGTAAGACCAATTTTACCCTAGTAAAATTGCTTTCACTATGAAAAATAACTTAGTAATCCATAATTTATTAAGTTGTTTATGGTTTAAATAGGAAACCCCATGAGGAATAATTGAATAAACCCTTATTTGTTTGATTTTCCTCAAGGGATAATTAATTAAACCAAAGTTTAATTAATTTTTTTAGTCATATTTAACCCAAAAAAGGAAAATTAAATAGATAAATCATTATTCATCTTATTATTTCTAGGAATAATGATTTAAAACATTATTTAAATAATATTCCTTGTTAAATTTGACTAAATCATTTATAAATAATTGAATAAATCATTATTTATTTAATTATTACTCAACCATATTCTTAAAATAATAAATAAATCATTTATTTATTTATTATTTACAAATAAAGGGATTTTGACCAAATTCAATTTCTTTTCCCTCCAACAAAAATAATAAAATATTCCATAAAAGTTGGATCTAGATTTTGTTAACAATATTTTAATTATGCACTGATATCTATACCAACTCAATATTTTGTTATAAATAGAAGGGTTTTTCTATTCACTCACTACCTTTTGTTTCCTAAAGATCACTCTGGATCTATACTTTTGGTCTGACTTTGATCCTCCATCATTGTCATATTTTTCTACCTTTTTTTCTTGTGAACTCCCCTTGAGTTCCATTTTTGTCTGGGTTTTCTACACAATCAAGAGAGAGAGAGATCTTATATTTGAAGCGTTGAGGACATACAAGAACCCATCCCATTGAGGGGCACTGGTAACATCTTTCTATGTTCCCTTCTGAGGTGTCATAATACAAAAATTCTTTAAAAATATTCGTGTCTTATCTATTGGATGCATGGAGCAACTCTTACTTTTATTTGTTGTTTAATGTCTTTAACTGCATAGATCTGGATTCCTGTAGCATTTATTCTGATCACTAACTGCAGATCTAAGGAAATTGACATCCATATTTGATGTTAGTGTTGTTTGTTATGCATAGCTAAAGTGATTTTTTTTTGTATGCTTGCGATTAAAATTCACACTAACACTCCATATATCACACAAAAATATCAAAGGACCAAGGTAAGTGGATTGTCATCCTCCAGCACTGAAATTCCTCCATGTAATTCCCACTGAGCAAAAGTATATGTGAGAGTTAAAGGGTAATTTTTTTTTTCTTCTATTTTGCTTCAAGGCCTCCATCTCCAAGACTTACCTCTAGAAACCTCTCACCACCTTAATCTCACAACATTAAAATGGGAGGGGGATTCGACAAGAGGGAGCCTACAGACATTAAGAGAATTAGGCAACACCCTCAGGTTATGGAAATATTTTAAAATCACCAATGGGTAGGGTTCTTAGAGCTATTGAAATTTTATAATGATGAAATAGCTAAATAATTTGCAGTAGCCCTTCAGTCACATTCAAAATAAAGAGCCACCACTGTGATAAGAGGACTAGCCATCACTCTATCTCTTGAACTCATAAGAAGAGTTACCACCTTGCCCTTAGGATTCAAATGGGTCAAGGAAAGAATGCCTAGCACTGCAGCCGAAAGGAATTTCTTCCTACCTAGAGAGAAGTATATTGAAGATAAAAATGGTGTGAGAAGAGAGAGCCTCCCATACCCTTGGGATGAAGTTGCCTTCCACATCATGAAATTCATCTCTTGTGAAGGAAGATTGAGTGTGGTTTATGGGTATCATTTCAGGTTGTTAAATGAACTGAGGTTCCAAGGAGAGCTTCCACTCAAACAGAGATTAAGTTTCCCTCACTTCCTCCTAAACTCCATCACCGATATGAGCCATAAAGTGAGACAAAGGAAGTATCAGAATTTGGCCCATCATGGCCTGGTAAAATTAATTGTAGATGATTCTTTGAGAAGGCTAAACCTACCTGTATCCTGGTCCTCTTTTATAGGCATGGATAGTGAAGCCTTTATAGCTACCCAAACAGGGCAAACCTCTGCTTCTATCCCTGGAGAAGAAGAAGTAGAAGAGGATGAAGAAGAAGAGGAAGAAGAGGCAGAAAACATAGAAGAAAAGGAGGAGATGGAAATTGAGACAGAGAACATAGAAACAACAGAAAGAGAGAAAGAAGAAGCTGAAGGAAAGGAGGAAGTAAAGAGTGAGGAAAAACAAGATGTGGAACCTATCTTGGGCCATGGAACCTCCCCTCAAGAAACAATCATGTCACCTAACATCACGGACCAAGAGGTAGCTACCACTTTAACTACTTTGAGCACACCTATTAAAACAAAAATAAAGAGGCAAACACCTATGTACTTCATAACTAGGAAAATTCAGAGGGTGAGACATGGAAAGCCACAAACTCCCACCAAGAGCCCTATCGCCATTGAAGAATCACCACAAAAGGAGGAAGAAATCTTATTAGAGGAAGGAACGGTACAAGAAGTCACTTCACCCATAAGCACCCCTCTAACATATATTAGAAAACATTCAACCAGGTGGGCATCCCACACATTTCATGCAACCTCCACTGACCCTTCAAGGAGTAAAAAGAGTGAAAATCAAGAAGAAGTGAGTCTTCAACAAAAAAAATAGGGTTTGTTACAAGAAACTTTTTTTTTGCTACAGGAAAATCTAGCAAGCACAGATTTGGAGAAAAATGCCTTGGTTGAGGAGGAAAACACAACCACAAAAGTACAAGAGGTTAAGGAAGTTGAGGGCAGGACACAAGAGGAAATACATGATGAAAAAGAGGGAGGAAAAGAGAATAAAGAAGATGCCACATCACCAAAATAAAATCCCAAAGATGTTGCAATGGTGTCAAACCCTAGCCCTCAACCAAATCTCAGCTCTTACTACACCTACATTGAGGGGGGTAGATTAATTCCTCAAAAATTCACATTTCCTTTGTTTTATCAGATGGAGGAAGAGAGGGCATTCACTCATCATTGGATGAAGCTTTCCACATTTAAAGGGGTGTATGATATAGGGGTCATGGATGGAAAAGTAGCTAAATTTGGAAAAGATGTATTTGATGTGAGGCTCAGAGAGTTAGTTTTGAAGGAGAAACTTCAGAAAGCACAGGGAGAGAACGTAGCACTACAATATCAGCTTCAAAAAAAAGGTAAAAGAGTGACAACCATGGCAGATTTGTGCATGGAGGCCATTCAACACATGTATCCTTTAGATTCATATTTAGTTTACCTTAAGGAGCAGTGGCTCCTCTTTCAAATTAAATGTTTAGCCTCTCATGGATCCTTACCTTTCCAAAATTGTAGACAATTCGTTGATTTCTGCAATCAAGCTAGCATGGATGACAAGGAAAAGTTGGCAGAGTTTTATATGCATAACCTTGTGTTAATAGATTTAAACATTTGGGACCCCAATCCTAGAATGGGGGATATGCCATTAATGGCTTTAGCATCATGGATGGTGAATGAGGAGACAAGAGCACAAGAGATTAGGAGGGTTATGAGAAGAGAAAATATAGATCCCTTACACATAAGGGCATAGTTGTTTATCCCTAAAGGAATCATCAATAACCATTTGAATATTGAAATGGATCCTAAACTAGCTGAAAGGTACCTCCATACAAAATCTCAAGCAATAGCCCACTCTGATGATGTCTCTAGGCTATTATGAGATGAGTGCATTATGGCTAGCCAGAGGAGATGGAACAACCTCCCTCAGAGCCTTAGAAACATGGATTACCATACTTCAAAAAGATTAAGAGGTGCCTTGGAAAGGGCACCATTGTACAAGAGGGCCATGCAGGCTAGAAAGATTCAATGGCTTGGTTTAAAACTTAGTCCACCCTTGTTGCTGGGGTTGAGTGATGGGAAGGACCCAAATGAACATAACAGATAAAGGGAAGAAGAAGAAAAGAATGATTAGTTTTACTCTTCTCAGGGGATGCCCATACTTCTTCCTTGGGAAGTCAAAGGGACAATAAAGGCTTTAAAGGAAATGCAGAAGGAGGATTAGTTGCTCAGAGGATGAGCAACCATTTAGTAGGGTGGTGATGATGAGCTCCATCATTAGGTACATTTGGAGGGGTTAATGGTCATCTCTTTGCCTTATTAAATCTCTTTTCTTGCATTTTTATTATATTATGGTCTTATGATGCTAGTGTAGGTGGTGATTGAGGCTTAACATAATTTGAGTACCTAACATAAGATTATATGCAGGAAAATCATGAAGATATGGAATTTTTGTTAGTATTTTGTCATAAAGACTTAAGAGTAGACAACAAGGAGATATTATAGGGGGTTTTCCAACCTCCTTAGCTCCCAAAGGCAGCCAAGGTATCCTCGAGATTCCCTCCAACAACTCGAAATCAAAGGCAGCCAAGCAAACTCAAGACCAAGTGAACTCAAGCCATACTTCACTCGACGTCAAGGGGACTCATCACCTATATTCTAGGGAGATGTTGGTAGCTAAACTTTAGGTTAAATAGAGTTGAGCAAGAGCTCATTAGGATTCGGATTTTGTTCAAAGACATTAGGCTCTTTGTTATTGTAATCAATTTTTCAAGACTTTCATGGATGTAACGAGACAATATTTTTGAAATGAAATGAGTATTCAGACTTTGCCTTACTGATCTAGTTCTAGAGAGCTAGGCTTGTGAGTTAGGGCCCAATGCATGTGCCTCAGCCTCTCTTGTGTAATCATTCTTTCCTTCCATGTCATTTAGCTAGTTTTTCTTATGAATAGTTAGCTGGTTTGTTGGTATTTTCATTTACTATTTTAGTTTTCTTCCATTTGTCTTTTGTTGTAGATTTAGTATGCTTACATGAGTGGTAGAATAGTCAATAAACTTCATAAATATGTGAGTCAAGCCTCCCCTTCTCACCTATGCCCATAGAGATTGAGGAGGGGATACCTTCCCCACAGACCAAAAATTCTTTTTAGTTTATGATTTCTTGGAATTGATGAGATTAGTTGTTGTAATTCCATGAACATGTTCAATATTTTGTGGTAGATATATGTTTCTAAGATTAGGATAGATTTTCTTTACAAATTCAAGTCATTGTTTCCACTGTCTTTATCATGAATTTGTCCATATTTATTGCATGAATAGGTAGTTTGATTACAGTTACATGTAGAACATCCATGGATAAGTTCACCAACACCTTTAGCTTCATATCTCATCTTCCTTCAGCCCTTTGTTCATCAAAATCATAATCAACCCTGTTTTCATATTTTTTATCCCTACACTTTGAGAAAACCCTAGGGGTGCAAGACAGGCCTCCCAAGAGGCTCTGATATTGGCCAAGGGGTGGGCCACCTCCTACTCATCCTCATACACCTTCACACCACCTTCCCTACCCTTTTCCCACCTCTTTTTGGCCTCAAATTTCCCTCGTCCTATTTCGTGTAGCAATTCAAGACTTGCATGTGGCACTACAGGAAACCTGTAGCAGCACCTGGAATAGAACTTATGGGCCCCTCCTTAAGACCAAAACCCACCATGGCCACCTTCTAAACCTGCAAGAACCATTCATACACCTGCAGCCTTTCCCCCATGTGTTTAAGCCTTCCATTAGCCACTTTAGCATTTTCTTCTCCTAGTTGCAAAACAACACATTTCAAGCATAGTTAGGTCATGAATAGTTGCATGAATAAAAGCATTATAGATAGAGCATAGGATAAGTAGAGTGTGTTTATCCTTTTGGTCCAGCTAATTTTGATTAGATTAGTTTCCTTTGTGTCATTCCAATTCAACAATTTACTTTACACAAGGTACCTAGGTTGCTTTACAATTCTTATCATAGTCTAATAAGTAGATTTCCTTCATTGCATAATAGGTGGATGTACTTGGTTACTATGGTATAATTATATACTTTCTGATAGTGCCACATCTTTGAATAATTGGTAGCCCTATGCCTAATTCCAGAAGTGTGACAAAATTCACCAAGGAACCCTAAAAGTAGCACCCTTTCATACAACTCAGAAGAGGATGACATGAGTAGAATGCATCTGATGTGTATATAACACTGTCACCTACAAGTTTGTACGAACCCTGGGTTGATAAAGTAAAGTAGGGCAGCACCTGGGAGTTGTATCATTCTTGGTGCAATACTAGGGCTCACCAGAAGCCTCGACATGTAATCCATGAAGATGGATTACCACAATCGACTACGGGTAGGAAACATATTATATAAACCTTAACTCTTGATGGTTGGTTTGGAAATGACACAGGCAGTGCAGGATCTGATGTCCTTCGCAACATTTTGTCAAAGGTTCGGCCAATAGAAATACTTCTACAGTAATGCCTTTATTTTCTCCACCCTGAAATTTCCAGTGACTCGACTATAGTGTGCAAGCTAAAAATCTTGGCACAGTCGCATTAAGGAACACATAGGTGTCCTGGGTGGCTTAACTATGCATCTTGGAGGTGAAAATATGAAACTTGCTTTCCTTCTAGGAGCATCTGGTATGTGTTTCTGAATTCTGGATCACTCTTGTAAATATGTGGCCACCCCGAAGTCTCGTGCCCATAAGGGTTGAGCACAGTGGTCAGTGCAACGATCGACAGTCGGTTGAGGCACTCTGCAACATTATTCGTTTTTCGCTTCCTCTACTTAATATTCAAATGAAATTGTTGCAGGTATGTGGACCATTTCGGATGACGATCGTTCTGTAACTTCCCTTGTGTCTGTATGAACTGTAGGGGTTAGTGGTCTATGTGGATGGCCATTTCCTTCTCTATAATGTAATGCTTCCATTTTCTGCAAGCTTGTACAATGGAATGCATCTCTTTGTCATAGGTGGGATATTTTTGAACTGTGTCAAAAAGTGTCTCGTTGTGATATTCCACTAGATGCCCCTGTTGACTAAGAACTGCACCAATAACATAGTTAGAGGCATCTGTCTCAATCTCATATGGTTTTTGTAGGTCTGGTAATGTGAGCACTGGTGGCGATTAGAGTCGATGCTTCAACTCGGTGAATGCATGTTGTAGGGTGTCCAACCAAAAGAAATTTTATTTTGATCCTCCCTTTGTGACTTGAATCAAAGCAAAAGTGATATGAGATAACCCCAACACGAACCTGCGGTAGAAGTTTTCAAGACCCAGAAATATGCAGAGCTCTGTTAGATTTTTTGGGGCTGACCAATCCCAAATGACCTATATCTTGGCTGGGTCCACATGCACACCCTCCTAATCAATGATGTACCCCAGATATGGAACCTGGGTCATGCCAAAAGTGAATTGATTCAAATTGGCACACAACTTATGTTGCCACAGTGTTTGGAGGACCTGTCAAATGTGGTGGAGGTTCCCTTCCCAAATCTGGATGAAGATCAGGATGTCATCCAAATACACCACCACGAATGAGTTGGTGAAGGGTCGCAATATGTAATCCATAAGCCTCATGAAGGTTGTGGGAGAATTCTTCAACTTGAAAGGCATGACCAACCATTCGAAAAGGAACTCCTTGGATTTAAAGGCAGTCTTCCACACATCAGAGATTTCGATTGGTACCTGGTGATAACTAGACTTCAAGACAATATTTCTAAAATATTTGACCCCCTTGAGTTGGTCCAGAATGTCATCAATTCGAATAGCGATATTGTTCAACACCTAGTAGTCAATACAAATTCTCTAGGTCCTATCCTTCTACTACACCAACAGGATCGGAATCCCACAGGGAAATGAACTTGGCCTAATGTGCCCTTTCTGCAACAACTCCTTAATTTGCCTCTTGATTTCATTGTTCTCCAGAACAAAATGTTGATAGATTAGTCCATTGGGTAGCGGCGCATCCAAGGTCATATCAATTTATTACTTTACCTGAAAGTGTAGAGGTACCCCTACAGGTAAGGTGGGGATGTCCTTATACTCCTCCATGACCTTATACATATGTTGTTGTCATGCATAGGAGCCCTATCTGCAGGCCATGGCCGAAATATTGTTTTGTCCTGATGGTGAATCATAACAAAAAAAAAATTACCATTATGGGAAATGATCTTACTGCATTGCTTCACAATGATCATAGAGATGGTTGTAGGCGATGCTACCTTAGGTATCCTATACAACTTATCTCTAAAAGTAATAGTACATGTGCAAGGCCTAGATTCATACATAACACGTCATTTCCACAAATATTGTTGGCCTAATAATACATCAAAAAATTTAAGAGGAGCAACATCACACAATACCTCATCTATGAAGGGCTTGATGTTGTATGGGAGGTGACATTGCTAGTTGATGTGGATATCTCATCCTTGGTGAAGCCACCCGATGATGTACACGTATGGGTGTGTTGTGGTCGGTAGTCCTAGTCACTTCACGACCTCTGCTGAAATGAGGTTCTTTTGGCTCCAATTGTCGACAATGAATTGCAGTAGAGAACCCATCACCGACATTTGTGAGTGAAAGAGATGTTCCCCCTCCTCTGGATATTTTGGCTCATAGTTCTAGATCTTGGTGGTGGAAACGATGGCAGTGGGCTCCACATCGATAATCTAATTCCAATTTTCATTCCCCTTAGTGGGTTCTGACTCAGAGTCAGAACATGCATCTGATTCAGAAGCCTTTAGCTCGGCCACTAGTGACTGCTTGGCTTGACACTCACTCGTGTTAAAAGTGGGATGTTATGGAACTAACACCACTTTCCTGTGTCCTTCTTTGTCTTAATGGTGTTGTTCTTTGCTTGCGGCTTCGACGAGTTGTCCTGGGTCACCTCGCCTTGGCTTTGTACTTTTTTTTGTGGTTTGGTGGTGCCTTTATCTTGCTCCGGATTCGTAGAACCAAAGTCTCACTTCTTCTTTTTAAACTTCTGCTCGATCTTGACAACATATTGATAGGAAACATCGAGTGAGGAGATTTCCAGGAACTCCATTTCGTCCTAGATGTACTTATGAAAACAACAGTAGTACTTGAGTACCAAATGTGGTTCAGAAACCTTGATACCCAACTTCATGCGAAGGGCATGAAAACCATTTGTGAACTCCAGCACATGCTAGTCCCTTCTCTGCCACAATGTGGTCCAATTTATGTATTTATATTCATAGCTACCAACAGGGTAATATTGTTCCTTGATGGAATATTGGAAAGAATTCCAAGTGTGTGCGGCTAAAAATAGTGAGGATTCCCCCTCGTCCTTCTGTTCACAGTAGGTTTCCCTCCAGAACTTAACATGGGGGGCAACTTTTAGGAGTGAAAAAGTAATATTTTCCTGACTGGAAAAGTCACGAACTAAAAAATATCCTTCCAACAAATTTAACCATCAATCTATGGCATCCACATCTATCTGGCCTTCAAATATGGGAATGTCAAAATTAACTTGTACCTTAAAGAGTGGCACCTCTAGAGTGGTTGTCAGATGAAGATGCATCGTTTCTGGGTAGTCGTCGAAGGATTTGGGAAAACTTATACATCATCACGTTCCTTTGTTTCTCGAGGGCCTCCTCGAGAAATATTTTGAAAGGATCTCCATCTACCTCACCTTTATTTTCTTCCGCCATGGGAGGCCCCCAAGTTTTGGGAGGCTGATCTTGCAAAGGTTCAACTAGATCGAGCCCTAACTCCTTATACCCTAACCCCATTAGGGACATGCAAAGAAAAACTGAGAAATATTATACCACTCTGATGCCACTGATCTGGACTTATGTAGGAACTTAATAGAATATAGCTATAAACATAAAAATATAGGTGCAACAGAAATAAAACTTCATTTCATTAACATGAAAGAATTGAAATATGTTTACTATACAGAATGGAAATAAACTAGCTCGGATGATTGTAGCTTATATCTGAGAAGATATGTGGTGACTACATGCCTCTGAACCATATTACAATGAGGCTCAAGGGAACAACAAGGGAAAACCATAAAAAACCAAAACCCTAACCTCAGGAGATGGAACACCAAGAGTTTGTGGGCCTTGTTGGGGTTAGTTGGGAAGCCAAATTCCAGGGGTCATAACTTTCTCATATTATCTCCGTTTGGTGCATACAATACCTCGTTGGAAATATCTCTCCGAGTACTATAGGATTTTCCACATTCCCTTGCCTATGACTATGGGCCTATTACAGACCTCAAAAAAACACCATTTAAGGGGTTAAAACTGCCCCAAAATTTCAGGACCCAATGAAACCGAATGAAACCGACTAGAGATCTAGGTGGAATAGGAAGGTTTCCACCAATATCCACCTGGATCATTTGGTAACTAGAGGAATCAACAATTGGGTTAGCCTCATACTCGAGGGAAACGAGGTTGATTCTGGCCACTACCACTATACCTCTAAGGCCTACTACTTGTCCTCCTCTCTATAAACTAGGTTACTTCCAAATGATTGAAACTTCGATATCTTAGTTTACATGATTTCATATCACTTTGATCAACAAATTTATAATACCAGCCTAGATCCATTTTAACTGTGGATCTACCAAGTGTCGAGAGGGATCAAATATATTTTCAATCTAAAGCAACATAGGTCCCTCTTAACTCTGGATCTACAAGGTGTCGAGAGAGATAAAATATCTTGAGATGCAAACATATTTTAGTGTGAAAAGAGAGTTGAACTCTCTCAACACTTGGTAGATCTAGATTTAAGCTGAATCCAGGTTGCTTTAGTCTCTATTGGTATTTGGTAAATATAGAGTTAAGATGGATCTAAGCCGGTTGTTGATAAATTAATATTCTTAACTAATTAGATAAGACAAAGAGAATTCAAAAGAAAAAACTTAATATATTAATAATTTATTATATTTTACTAGAAATTATTATAAAAATATTAATATTACTAATTAATATGTAAGAGATTAATATAATAAGATTAATAATAAGAGCAACAATAAAATTATATAAAGGTAAAAGTATAAATCTAAGTAATTAAAATTCAAAAGTTAAATAAAATTAAATATGTGGCAAAATAAAAAATTATTTAAAATATTATTATGGACTATTTAATGTCGAGGGACAATTTAATTGACCATTTTGTTATGCTATAAACTAAACCACGAGATTCAATGTTCAAATCTATAATTAATAAACTCTTCATGAGGGAGTAATTAACTTACTTTAACAACCAAAAAGGCCAGGCCAACTCCCATCTTGTACTAATGATATTGTTTCTCCATAAGAAGTGGAATCAATGAAACATAGATAATTGTGTAGTGTCAAATAATCAACAACTAAATTCAAAGTTGTCTTTAGTGCGACTTTTTAGAGTTTCCTGTGCCCGATGTCTCATGGATATATAAGGTACAAAGTACCTCTCAGATCGATTAAGGAGCGGAGGTCAGAGTTGGTGATTTGGGGACGGTCGTTCGTTTATCCAGTACTAGGATAACCTCACGACTCGGGGTTTGGAGCCCTATCCATCCCCAACGAAGCTGAGATAATATTCAGGCATTGCAAAAGAAAATTCTATAGTTGGACATTGCAAGCGGAGAAAAAATCATGCAATTTTTTCTGTAAGAAGCAAACTAATAGCAATCCGTTGATGCTATATGTCCCTACTCATGTATGACATGATAAATGCAATTGTTCTGTAATAAATATAACTAGAGTAGTTACTAACTTACGACTGTACTTAACATTAAATTTTTCTTTTGTAATTGTTTATTATTATGTCTTTGTGGATAACTATGATTCGTTTTGGTCTATTTTTTTACCGCACAATTTTGAATTTTTATGTCGCTAAGGTGTTAGATAGAATGATTTTATTAGAGATTTTATTGGGCTTATTGGGCAATGAAGAGGTGACTTGTATTCGTGATTTAAGCCCTACATGGGGCAAATAAGCGTCACTTTTCCCGCAACAATTTACAAACTCAAAATTATATTTATTTAAAATTTATATTTTCATATCCATTTTATTTAAAAGAAAAAAATTATTAAAAAATTAAAATTCATTTGTAATTTATTCATAGAGTTGTTGATGATGATGATTAATTTTCACTAAGATCAATGTGTTTTATTGGTGATCTATTGAACCTTAAGAAAGTTTGTAATTTATTCATAGAGTTGTTGATGATGATGATTAATTTCCACTAAGATCAATGTGTTCTATTGGTGATCTATTGAACCTTAAGAAAGTAATAGATTAATTGTGACTCTTCGATATGTTATTTCTATGATAAAAGAGAAGGGAAAGACGTGTTCCTAGATCACTATAGTTATGTTGAATTAACAAGTCAAGAACACTGGCAGTGGGGCAAATGTTTTGGAAATGAGAATGGATGTGAGTAAAATCTTGGAAATCCAAGAGAAAATATTTTTCGTCTTCAACTATGTTAGTATTGGGAAGGTGAGATTCTTTCATCCCAAGGTGTTTTAGAAATAAACCAATGTTCGGTTTCACTTCGAAGCTAGTGAGAATTAGTTTTGATCTTCACAACGTTCATTTTCTTCTTAGCACTAGTCGTGATAGAAAGATAATTATGGTCAACAAGTGCAGGCTTGCATTTCCTTATAATACCTTAGCTTTCTTTTTCGTCTAGTTCCTTATCATCCCATAACTTATCCTTAAATTTGGAAGTAATAGTATTTTTAATATTATCCTTATTCTCCAAGATGATATCCTCATTTATCCACCAATGGTCGAGCAAGACTGTGCATCATTATGTTAAAAGTGATTTTGGGGAACCTCTTGACTTTCATGTTGTAAAACTTCTTTTTATACATCATATACCTAAGCATAGCCATGCTTTCAATGGGGAAAAGGCTAGCTTCAATCAAGAGGATAGGATAAGGAGTGTTTCCTTTAATTTTGAGGTTGTAGGTTATAAATTGCTTTTGGATTAGTTGCAATCATAATCCTCACATCCATATAAAATAACAAGGCTGACAATATTCTCAAAAAGGAGCTTGGTTTTACTTCAAATCCAAATATAAGTCAACTTACAATTGTTTTCAAGCTCATATTAAGCTTTCTAGCCTCCAATAATCATTTTTTCAATATTATAATTCGTGTTGAGTTGTTGATGAAAATCAATACTTAAATATTTATATGAAGAAACTTGTTGTAAGTACTTTTTATCATAGATGAAGTTATCATGGTTGATCTTTTTGGATTTAATTATAATGACTTTACTCTTGTCAATATTAATAGTCATATCCATCTTAGAGCAGTAATCATGGAGGATTTTAAGTTGCTTGTCAATAGCATCATGGCTTCTATCTAGAATAATGATATCGTCAAACTTCTAGCTAGAAGAACAATATCGTAAGCATAAAAAAAAAAGAATAATGACCATACCAAGTAGCCAAGGGCCATTGCAACTCAAAGCTTCCAAACATTCTTCTAGCTTGTCAATATAAATGCAAAAAAAAAAAACACCCTTACTTAACTTCGATATTAAAAATTGGATGCTTATATAAAACAAATAATTTAATATATAGTTAAAATTAGATGCTTATGTAAAAAAATTAATTTAATATCTTGTTTTATAACTTTGGAAGACCTAATTTTCTCACTTCCTTTAACACATATTAAGATACTTCTATTTTTATTTTTTAACACATTATGATATTTGTTTTCTATTTTTATTTTTCTCAATGGATAATAGTTTGTTAAGATATTGACACTCTACTAAATAAAATATTATTTAACTATTTTCAATGCGTAATAAATTCAAATTCAATTTTTTTTAAACCAAATTTTCTGATAATTTTGAATATGATGTAAATCTCCAGGGTATACATCATGATATGTATACCCTGATTGGGAAAGATAATTGAACCTATGATGAGTGCTATAACAACCCATCTCATCACCGTTTAACCAAAAGCACAAAAGTTTCAAAATTGATCTCCAATTGAATCACATGCAAGCAGACCTAAATCACCTGCGAGAAAAACCCTGATAATATATATTGTATCAATAATTGAAAACGGTTGTTATATGTAGTAGTGGACACATACATTTCTTGGAAATACAAATATCACACAACTACCATCAAATTGAAATAGCTCGATAGGTTCATTACATGTTTATGAGCCTTTGAAGCTAGAAACCTATGGAAAATGAATGATATTGGTCTATTCATTAATTGATATTCTTAGTGGAAAGAAGCCCTTGTACTTCTCAGTTGATAACTAGAATAGAAAAAAACACCTACTAACATGATTGTCAATAGTTTTCTTCTGATTTGCAGAAAATTACAAATGCCATGAGGGGAGGAAAAGTAGATTTTGATTAAATATAACCATTTTAGTATTGGAAAATTAATCTCAACAACCGTCATAAATTTAGTGGTAGCAGCCATACCTCAAGTAAATGTTTTGAAGGTTGCGGATTGAGTTTGCAAGGACATGCATTAAATGAGGTTATGTGTAGGAGTGCATATTAAATAATCAAAGTCAAATAGAAATTTATGAATGGTTAGTATAAATGGATGGAAAAACCTTTACTCTGCAACTATTATTTACTGTCATGTTAGCCCATCCTGTGTTTTAAATATTGCCTATTATGAATTATTGTGTTAGAAAAATATGTTTTGATCATACATGTATGTAGTTGTATTGATGTATTGTGGCAGGGAAGACAAGAGGAGAAAATCGTGGAGAAAATTTTGGTGGGCTCATGAAAACTATCTCAATTTTTTTAACATGGTATCCGAGCGGGTGAAAAATATATAGAGAAAGTGTTTTTACAGGGAGTTAAAAATTGTTCTACAGGTTTTACATAGTAAGAAAGTTTTTTTTTACACAGTGAAAATTGTAGCAGCAATCACAAGCTTGAATAATCCACAAATACCTCAGTTTAATGGAAAAAATTATAATTATTGGGAAATAACAATAAAGGCTCTGTTTTCTTCACGAGACATTTGGGAATTGGTGAAGAATGGAACATTTGGGAATTGGTGGCGAATGGTTTCCAAGAAACAACAGATGTAGTAGCATACAATGATTTGACACAAGCAGAAAAGGATTTGTTAAGGGACAACAAAAAGAAGGACTCAAAAGCCTTCTTCTACATTTTTCAAGGAGGTCATGAAAGTATCTTCCCAAGGATTGTAGCAACAACAAAGTCCAAGCAAGCATAGGATACCCTCCAGACAACCTACCAAGGCAAGGCAAAGGTGAAGACAACACAACTACAAATGTTGAGAAGAGATTTTGAGATAATTTGTATGAAAGAGTCTAAGAATGTAGACTACTTTTTTTACACATGTAATTGGACTGGTTACTCAAATCAGGTCTCATGGTGAGACACTTGAGGAAAATATAATAGTTGAGAAAATTTTGAGAAGTCTACCAACAAGATTTGATTCCATAGTTGTGGCCATATAATAGACAAAGGATCTCTCACAATTTTTAGTGGATGAGCTTCATGCATCACTGATTTCTCATGAGCATAAGTTGAACATAGCAACAAACTCCTCATTGTAGCATGCCTTCAAGATATAAGTTTCATTTGGTCAAGGTAGAGGTCGAGGAAGAACAAATTATAGAGGAAGAGGCATGAGCCCACATAAAGGTGGAAGAAGCAACCCTTCAAGTTCAAGTGGAAGGGGCAGCAATCTAAATTCAAGTCAAGGCTCAATCCATAATCAAGCACAATTTTATAGGTATGATAAATCTCAAGTTCAATGTCATTATTGTAAAAATTATGGTCATTATGCAAATGAATGTAGAAATAAGTTGTTAGGGCTCCTCAATTTCCCAAGGTTGAGAAAGGAAACCAAAGAGGTAACCACATACCAACTTTAGACTTGGTATTTAGCCCTACCAAATCAGAGATGGATCTCTCTATATCAAGCTAAAAGCCAATGGAAATGACTGGAGAATATAAGGTTTTTAGGCTAGTTATTAGCTCAGTAGGGTTTGATTATGGTTTGCTGGATAAGAAACATGGGTTTTATGAACTAGGCCAAGTATTTCAAAAGGTCAGTTACAGACATAAAATGAGGCATGGTAGGTGTATTCAGTCGAACAATTTGAGTTTTTTTATTGTAGTGTGGTGAGGAAGAATTCATGTAGAAGGATTAAAATGAGCATACATGTATGAATTAATTTACTTAGTAGATAAATACATTTATATGAAAATATTAGATAAAACATAGCATATGAAGCAATGTATCATGTTTAAAACTTATGAGATTAACACAAGAAGAACATAGATGACTGCTTGAACAACTTGATCATTAGATGCATAAGATAAATGGAGAAAAACATTGTCATTAACCACACCACAAGAATCCCATAAAAATAGATGGAACTGCCTGTAAATTACTTCTGCAAATAGTCAAGTACACTAGTGCCAAAAGAGTGTGAAATTCAAATATCCAACCCTCTCAATGACTTGATTCTAAGTACATATAGAAAACAAAAATATTCCACCTCTAGGGGTCAAATTTTGATCCATAAAAACTAATTAATGAACCTAATGAATCATAGCCTAATCCTAGGGAAGTTAGAAACAACTTTCCCCTTTTTTAGTTAACTAGTTGATATTTTCTCTCAAGTCATTAAACATAAGATTCTTTTACAAATATGACTTTAAATAGGCCTATTAACAATCAAAAAACTCATGAGCCAGTTGTTACATTGACCATTTTGACCTTTGACCTCCACTTTTCAAGAAAAATCTTCAAACCCGGAAATGCAGCAAAATTTCTTAGAGACGCAACAAAAGAGCATCACAACTTTGGAGGATTATTTGGAGGCCTTCTTGGATGAATTTTTGGCTGAAAAATGTATGGTTGGAAATCTGAAGATGTCTACTACACCATGGAATCATCAAGCACTGGAAAAACCTGCTCAAAAACTCTGAAATTTTCCTTAAAGTCAATTTGTCCCAGAAACCCAGCGAGTGGTCTGAAATAGTGGTAGAAAGGTAAAAAATGGGCACTATTTGGTCATTTTCTGAAAATCTATAAAATTTCAAGTTTCCCAAAGTATTTTTCTGTTATCCTCACATAATTAGCCATCTCCACATGCTTTCAAATCTTCATTTTAAGCCTCTGGGCAAAAGCGCAGTGAGCACCTAATGCGTTTCTGTGCACTAGTTTTTCCTGTGTGACAAAAAACTCAAAAATTCTCAAAATTTTGCCAACATTTCTCTTCTTTTACATATTTTTGTCATGCCTTCAACTAAATAAGGGTGCATCAACTAAGAGGTCAAGATTTTCTGTCTTCTTAAGCTTCCTTAGGGTCCTATTAAGCTTCTTCTTCATGTTCTTAACCCTGATTTTGCAAATAGTGTTTCTAGTATAGTAGTGCCTTGCCATGTGCCTTTGTATGGAAGTGTCTCTATTTGCATTTTTTAGTATATTCTCTATGTGTTCATTTACTACCCCAAGTGAGTATTTTCGATCTTCTTCAACTTCAGTAGCTATGATTTCATTTATGTCTTCATGGGCTTGAGGAGGATATGACTCTTTTTCATGTTTTTATTTTCTTGACTTTGCTCTAGTTTTAGGCCTTATTGGCTATGCCTGAATGTCTTTGTCCTCCAACTGCTCCACATCAATGATGGCCCTACCCTTATCATTTTCTACCACAACATCTACCTTGTTGGATGATGGATGGTCCCCTTGTGATTTTCTTTGCAAAAAGAGGTTTAGTTTCAGCAGCTTATTTTCTTGTTGCAAAAAAGACACCATGAAATTTGCCTTGGAAAGATCATCTTTGAGCTCCCTGATTTGTGCCTCTTTCTCTTTTATTGTGTCTTCAACTTCCTTATATTCATGGTGTTTTTCTTCTAGGTCTGCCATTACAAGTTCAGGAGGTATCCCGTGGTGGTGCAAAATGAGGGGTGGTTGAATCTAATGGATATGTTAGTTTCATTATAACTTCACTTCATAATCTCTAAAGAATCATAGACATAGACTTCCCTCTTGTGGCAGTGTCTACCACATCCTCCAGTTCTCTGAAAAGGTCTACAGAGTATCATTCTCACCACCATATCTTCTCTCCTTCTCCCTCAATCATCCTAGTAGGAGATGGGTGAGACAGAGGCACACCAAGATAGAAGCCTCCCAATCAGTAGTCTATTGTCAAGGAAATCAATTCATTGCGGGTTCCCATCATTGTTCCTCGACTTGTAGATAGGGAGCCTTCTCCTTGAAGTCACAACTACTATGGATGCCTCATTGCGGAGGAAACTCTAGATGTGGAACCTCTAGGAAACATGAGAAGTGATTAAGCCTACCTCAATCAAGCACAACCAACTTCTTCAGATCCCAAAGGCAAACACACAACATGAGCAGGTTCTCCACCTTGTATTTCCTCTACTCTCACAAAGGAAAATGTATTCTCATTTACAAATGGAGACATTTTGGCACAAATTTTTTTGCAATCTACTTGAGTTTATGATTTTTGCATGCATCATGATTCTGCACTAAACTTTAACTCTTCTTAACATGCCATTTGGTTTCCCCTTTGAGAGCAGATGGCAGGTTTTCGTAGCCAAGACCTCAATGATTCTACAAATGCATTCTATGTACAAAAATTGTACTAACATAAAGTTTCCTAGCCTAAAAAAATATTATTATACATATACCTGTTTTATTTAATTATTATGTCTCAGGGGGGAAATCAAATGTTAATAGAAGTAATGTGAAATTTGTGAAAACTAAGAGATCCAAGGTTCAACCCCCCCACCCCCCATTGTGACTTGGTTCACAAATTAAAAAAAGGTCCTCTAAATTAAAAAAAAAAAAAAAGATCTAAACAATTTATTTTTATATAATATTTTAGTAAATTTAACCCCATAATATATATATACAATTTTTTTTAATATTAATAATTTATGAAAACAAATAAAATATTTAATATTTTCCTTATTGCAAATTAAGGAAAACATATTATGAGTTTGATTTTTTACTTTTTATTTCCAACACTAATTCATAATGAAAAGATTTTTTTTATTATCATTATTATTAAGATAAAATATTTAATTAACATTTTTTATAATTGTAATTCAAAATATAAATTTAAATTGATTTTAAAACTTGTATTATTTTTACTAATTTATATATATATATATATATATTAAATTTAAAATTGTCTTCTTTTTTTTTTTTAAATGATCCGTACATATGTAGAAACACAATAGAATACAGATATTGACATAAACATAAACACAGAGATGCAACAAAAACATAATTTTATTTCATTAATATCAAAGAAGTGAAATATGCTTACATAAAAATGGAAATAAACTAGCTCGAGCGATGGTAGTTTATCTCTGAGATGATATGTGGTGGATACATGTATTTGAATTGTGTTACAATGAGGCTCAAGGGATTTTTTATTATTGAACAAAAAGGGAAAACCATAAACAACCAAAACCCTAATCCCAAGAGAAGAAACACCAAGAGTTTGTGGGCCCCGTTAGGGTTAGTTGGGTAGCCAACTTCTCAGGGTCTTAACTTGGTCATATTATCTCCATTTGGTAGCAAACTCCTCATTGGAGCATGCATTCAAGAGATAAGTTTCATTTGGTCAAGGTAGAGGTCGAGGAAGAAGCAACCCTTCAAGTTCAAGTGGAAGGGGAAGCAATCTAAATTCAAGTAAGGCTCAATCAAGAATTAAGCACAAGGTTATAGGTATGATAAATATCAAGTTCAATGTCATTATTGTAAAAATTATTTTCATTATGCAAATGAATGTAGAAAGAAGTTGTTAGGGCTCCTAAATTTCCCAAGGTTGAGAAAGGAAACCAAAGAGGTAACCACAAACCAACTTTAGACTTGGTATTTAGCCCTACTAAATCAGAGAGGGATCTCTCTATATCAAGCTCAAAAACAATAGAAATTACTGGAGAATATAAGGATTTTAGGCTAGTTATTAGCTCAGTAGGGTTTGATTAGGGTTTGCTAGATAAGAAGCACGAGTTTTATGAACTAGGCCAGGTATTTCAAAAGGCCAGTTACAGACACAAAATGAGGCATGTTTTTTCCTCAGAAAAAATCAATAACTTTTTATTTATAGAAATGAAAAGTTACACATAGCATATGCATTGAAGCATTTTCGGAAATTGCCCATTGGGCTCATGTGCTCTCGCACACAATGCATGGTAGCGAGGCTACATTGCATTCAGAAAAAATAAAAGAGAGAGAAAGAGTAGAAGGGTAGAGAGAAGGAGGCACAAAAACTAAAAGCCACTAGATCGTGGGAAAACGTCCCACAAATCAGGTTTTTCTCCCTTTCTTCTTCTCAACCTTGTGCCATTCGCCTTGAGATGGCTCACATGTGGCAAGGACAATCTGATTTTCTGCATTTTGGGTTCCTGTATCCTTGTCTGAATATGAAGTTTCTGATGTATGATGTCGTTTGATCCCTCCGCTGCTTGTGTCCACAACATTCCTTTCGGTTTGTTTCATCTGAAGGTGTGGATCCATGAGCGCGGTCGTATCCTCTGTTTGTACCTCTGGTTCTGGTGTAGGCTTCTTGCTTTTTGTTGGAACTGGTTCCTCTTCTTCTTCTGACTCATCCTCCTCTGAGTCGGGAAGGGAAAACTACCAACCTTTCCTCTGCTTCCTTTTCAGATTCTTTTTTTTGTTTGCTTTCTTAGCTTCTGGGCAAGTATTCTGTAGGTGTCTTGTATTTTCATAATCTAGTGATTACAACCAGCTTTGCTGCTTATAGATCAGCATAATGTTTGCTGGTAATCCTTTGCTTAAATCTACTTCCACGCAGATCCGAGCGAAGGTGAAGATTCTTTGTTCTAATCTTTCCATATCTATTTTAATGTACCACCCAAGGCTATTCCCAATGCTCTCGAGTACCGAATCGTTCCAGAAATGTAAAGGAATATTGTGTAATCTCACCCATACAGGTAATCTAGAAACTATCATAGTGTTGGGGTCAAATTCTGGAAACCATGGAGTGATAAAAAGCCCCGTGGACCCCATAAACCAAGGCCCCTCTCTGATGATAATATCTCTTTCCTCTGAGGTTTGAAATTTCACAATAAAGAACCCCTTGGAAGAGAGGTGAATTTCACAATCAAGGGACCATTGGGTGAATATCCAATGGAAAAGGTCCAAGGGCTTGGGCCAGAAACAGTTGAAGCAGCATATTAATGCTTGAGCTTTGTATGTCTTTATATGCTCCTTTGTTGCTGAACTGTTGATTTTTAGTGTTGGGGTTTTGTCCTGCTGTTCTACTATGTAGGGCCTCGGATCATTTCCATCTTGTTCTGGATGTGGGCCTACCGCTTTTTTTCCCTGTAGGATGTTTTCGCAGGAAGGCCCTCCATTTGTTTGTTGCTGGCTGGTGGGCGTTTTCCCTCTGTCTCCCCCTACAGATCTTGGCATTCTCTGGTTTACAGCACCCCCTCGCAGGCGCAGGTTTAGGGCAATTTTCATATCTTCCTTTATGGAGTAATCCTTCATGGGCCTGCAATCCTGGAGGGATCTATGCCCGTTGACTAGATTTTGGATCGGTACTGGGTACCCCATCAGTCCCCATATTTTATGCTTATGTTGTTGAACAAAGGTGTCTTCATTTACCCAAACTAAATGAGACTTACCCATAGGGGGTCTGATAAAAAATTGAAACGGAGTAGGGCTCAGCTGGAACGAGAGATTACCTATTGATTGGGGTTCACAAAATGAGACATGTTAGGTGTATTCAGTCAAACAAATTGATTTTTATATTGTAGTTTGGTGAGGAAGAATTCATGCAGAAGGAGTAAAAGGAGCATACATGTATGAATTCATTCACTTAGTAGATAAATACATTTATATGAAAATCTTAGATAAAACATAACATATGAAGCAATGTATCATGTTTAAAACTTATGAGATTAACACAAGAATAAAATAGATGGTTTCTTGAACAACTTGATCATCATATGCATAAAATAAATGGACAAAAACATTTTCATTAACCACATCACAATAATCCCTTAAAAATAGCTGCAACTGCCTGTAAATTACTTCTGTAAATAGTCAAGTACACAAGTGCCAAAAGAGTGTGAAATTCAAATATCCAACCCTCTCAATGACTTGATTCTAAGTACATATAGAAAACAAACAGGATTCCACCTCTATGGGTCAAATCCTGATCCATAGAAACTAATTAATGGACCTAATGACTCATAGCCTAATCTTAGGGAAGTTAGAAACAAATTTCCCCTTTTTTAGCTAACTAGTTGAGCTTTTCTCTGAAGTCATTAAACAAAATATTCTTTTACAAATATGACTATAAATAGGCCTATTAACAATCAAAAAACTAATGAACCAGCTGTTACATCAACCATTTTTACCTTTGACGTCCACTTGTCAAGAAAAATCTTCAAACTCGGAAACGCAGCAAAATTTCTCAAAAATGCAGCAAAAGCGCAACAGAAGAGAATCACAACTTTGGAGGATTATTTGGAGGCCTTCCTGGATGAATTTTTGGCTACAAAAGGTATGGTTGGAAAGATGAATATGTTTACTACACCATAAAATCATCAAGCACTGGAAAACACTGCTCCAAACCATGGAAAATTTTAAGGGCTAATATTCGCAGGTGGGCTAATTTTCCATGCTTAAAAAAAAAAAAAAAGATTCGCCAATTCCCATTTTTTTTTAAAATTGATTCGCGCAAATTTTATAGTATAATAATATTTTACCCTAAAAATCGCCAAAACTTTACATATACTAATATAAATGATTACAAAACTAAATATTTTTACAAAAATAACATAAAAAAATTTACAATTCACATATTAGGGACTACTAAGATTCGCCAAGTTTTTAAACTTTAAGATAAACATCCATCCTTAAAATTTTCGCTGCTCCAAACCTCTGGAAATTTGCCTTGAAGTCAAGTTTTCCGAGAAACGCAGTGAGCGATCTGAAATAGTGGCAGAAAGGTAAAAAATGGGCATTATTTGTCCACTTTTTGAAAATCTATAAACTTACAAGTTCCCCAAAGTACTTTTCTATTATCCTCACATAATTATCCATATCCACATTCTTTCCAATCTTCATTTGAAGCCTCTAGGAAAAAGTGCAGCGAGCACTCGATCTGTTTCTGTACACTAATTTTTCCTGTGTGACAAAAAACTCAAAAATTCTCAATTTTTTTCCAAAAAAACTCTCCTTTTCCATATTTTTGTCATGCCTTCAAATAATTAAGGGGTTATTAGCCAAGAGGTTAAGGTTATTTGTCTTCTTAAGCTTCCCTAGGGTCCTATTGAGCTTCTTCTTCATGTTCTTAACCCTGATTTTGAAAATAGTGTTTCTAGTATAGTAATGCCTTGCCATGTGCCTCTGTATGGAAGTGTCTCTGTTTGCCTTCTTTGGTAGCTTCTCTAGGTGTTCATTTACTACCCCAAGCCAGTATTCCCTGTCTTCTTCAACTTCAGCAGCTATGATGTCATTTATGTCTTCGTGGGCTTGAGGAGGATATGACTCTTTTTCATGTTTTTCTTTTCTTGCCTCTGCTCTAGTTTTATGCCTTCTTGGCTGTGCCTAAATGTCTTTGTCCTCCAACTGATCCACATCAATGATGGCCCTACCCTTATCATTTTCTACCACAACATTTGCCTTGTTGGATGATGGATGGTCCCCTTGTGATTTGCTTTGCAACAGTAGGTTTATTTTCAACTTCTTATTTTCTTGTTGCAAAAAAGACACCATGAAATTTTCCTTGGAAAGATCATCTTTGAGCTCCCTAATTTGTGCCTATTTTTCTTTTATTGTGTCTTCAGCTGCCTTATCTTCATGGCGTTTTTCTTCTGGGTCCACCATTTCAAGTTCAGGAGGTATCTCGTGGTGGTGAAAAATGACGGGTGGTTGAATATAATGGATATGTTAGTTGCATTATAACTTCGCTTCATAATCTCTCAAGAATCATCGGCATAGACTTCCCTCTTATGGGAGTGTCTTCCATGTCCTCCAGTTCTCTGGAAAGGTCTACAGAGCATTATTCTTACCACCATATCTACTCTCCTTCTCCCTCAATCATCCTGGCAGGAGATGGGTGAGACAGAGGCACACCAAGCTAGGAGCCTCCCAATCAGGAGTCTGTTGTCAGGGAAATCAATTCATTGTGGGTTCCCATCATTGTTCCTTGGCCTGTAGACAGGGAGCCTTCCCATTGAAGTCACAACTCCTATGGATGCCTCATTGTGGAGGAAACTCTAGATGTGGAACATTTAGGAAACAAGAGAAGTGATGAAGCGTACCTCAGTCGGGCACAACCAACTTCTTCAGATCCCAAAGGCAAGCACACAAAATGAGAAGGTTCTCCACCTTGTACTTCCTCTTCTCTCACAAAGGAAAATGCATTCTCATTTACAAATGCAGACATTTTGGCACAAAAATTTTTGCAATCTGTTTGAGTTTATGATTTTTGCATGCATCATGATTCTGCACTAGACTTTAACTCTTCTTAACATGCCATTTGGTTTCCCCCTTCAAAGCAGATGGTAGGTTTTCATAGCCAAGACCTCAATGATTCTACAGATGCATTCTATGTACAAAAATTGTACTAACATAAAGTTTCCTTCTTGTCTAAAAATAATGTTACTATACATATACCTATTTTATTTAATTTCTATGTCCCGGGGGGCAACTCAATTGGTGATAGAAGTAATGTGAAATTTGTGAAAACTAAGAGATCCAAGGTTCAAACCCCCCCAGTTGTGACTTGGTTTACAAATAGGAGGACATGTTGTAGGCCCCTAGAGGTTTACTAGTAGCTACATCTCAAATGGGTTGCTACGTTCCTCTAAAATATATATATGTAAAAAAATATTTAAGCAATTAATTTTTATATAATATTTTAGTAAATTTAACCCCATAACAAATTCATAATAATTTAATTTGCTATATATATATATAATTTTTTAATATTAATAATTTATGAAAATAAATAAAATATTTATTATTTTGCTTATTGCAAATTAAGGAAAACATATTATGAGTTTTATTTTTTTTATTTTTTTTCTAACACCAATTCATAAGGAAAATAAATTATTTTTTATTATCATTATTATTAAAATAAAATATTTAATTAGCATTTTTTATAATTGTAATTCAAAATATAAATTTAAATTGATTTTAAAACTTGTATTATTTTTACTAATTAATATATATATTTTAAATTTAAAATTGTCTTTTTTTTTGTGATTCGTACATATGTAGAAGCACAATAGAATATAGATATAAACATAAACATAAACACAGAGGTGCAACAAAAATAAAACTTTATTTCATTAATATCAAAAAACTGAAATATGCTTCCATACAAAATGGAAATAAACTAGCTCGAGCGATGATAGTTTACCTCTGATAAGATATGTGGCAAATACATGTCTCTGAATTGTGTTACAATGAGGCTCAAGGGCCTTTTTATTATTGAACAAAATTGGAAAACCATTAACAACCAAAACCCTAACCCGAAGAGATGGAACACCAAGAGTTTGTGGGCCCCGTTGGGGTTAGTTGGGTAGCCAACTTCTCGGGGTCGTAACTTGGTCATATTATCTCCATTTGGCAACAAACTCCTCATTGGAGCATGCCTTCAAGATATATGTTTCATTTGGTCAAGGTAGAGGTCGAGGAAGAACAAATTATAGAGGAAGAGGCATGATCCCACACAAAGGTGGATGAAGCAGCCCTTCAAGTTCAAGTGGAAGGGGCATCAATCTAAATTCAAGTCAAGGCTCAATCCATAATCAAGCACAAGGTTATAGGTATGATAAATCTCAAGTTCAATTTCATTACTGTAAAAAGTATGGTCATTATGCAAATGAATGTAGAAAGAAGTTTTTAGGGCTCCTCAATTTCCCATGGCTGAGAAAGGAAACCAAAGAGGTAACCACATACCAACTTTAGACTTGGTATTTAGCCCTACCAAATCAGAGAGGGATCCCTCTATATCAAGCTCATAGCCAATGGAAATTACTGAATAATATAATGGTTTTAGGCTAGTTATTAGATCAGTAGGGTTTGATTAGGGTTTGTTGGATAAGAAGCACGAGTTTTATGAACTAGGCCAAGTATTTCAAAAGGTCAGATAGAGAAATAAAATGAGGCATGGTAGGTGTAGTCAGTCGAAAAACTTGAGTTTTTTAGTGTAGTGTGGTGAGGAAGAAGTCATGTAGAAGGATTAAAATGAGCATATATGTATGAATTCATTTACTTAGCAGATAAATACATTTATATGAAAATCTTAGATAAAACATAGCATATGAAGCAATGTATCATGTTTAAAACTTATGAGATTAACACAAGAAGAACATAGATGGCTGCTTGAACAAATTGATCATCATATGCATAAGAGAAATGGAGAAAAACACTGTCATTAGCCATATCACAAGAATCCCATAAAAAACTGCAACTGCCTGTAAATTACTTCTGCAAATAGTCAAGTACACTGGTGCCAAAAAAGTGTGAAATTAAAATATCCAACCCTCTCAATGACTTGATTCTAAGTACATATAGAAAAAAAAACATGATTCCACCTCTAGGGGTCAAATCCCAATCCATAGAAAGTAATTAATGAACTTAATGACTCATTGCCTAATCGTAGGGAAGTTAGAAACAACTTTCCCCTTTTAGCTAACTAGTTGAGCTTTTCTCTCAAGTCATTAAACATAAGATTATTTTATAAAGATGAGTATAAATAGGCCTATTAACAATCAAACATCTCATAAGCCAGTTGTTACATCACCCATTTTTACCTTTGACCTCCACTTGTCAAGAAAAATATTCAAACCCGGAAACACAGAAAAATTTCTGAGAAATGCAGCAAAAGCGCAACAGAAGATCATCACAACTTTGGAGGATGATTTGGAGCCCTTCCTGGATGAAGTTTTGGCTGAAAAAGGTATGGCTGGAAAGTTGAAGATGTTTACTACACCATGGAATCATCAAGCACTGGAAAGAACTGCTCCGAACGTCTGAAAAGTTGCCTTGAAGTCAAGTTCTCCCAAAAATGCAGCGAGTGGTATGAAATAGTGGAAGAAAGGTAAAAAATGGGCACTATTTGGTCATTTTCTAAAAATCTATAAACTTTCAAGTTTCCCAATGTACTTTTATGTTATCCTCACATCATTAGCCATCTCCACATTCTTTCCAATGTTCATTTGAATCCTCTGGAAAAAAGCGTTGTTGGGCCTAAATTAAGGTATGATTCTCACCCTGTAAGTACTTCAAATTATGTTATAATTTCGGGGGAATCCCTCTTCATATTAACAATAAAGAATAAAAGATTATGAAAATGGGAACAATCAGACTAATGATGAAAAGTATGTTTTTGTAATAGAATATTGACTTCTCTTATCTCCGCATGCAGGAAGGCAGAATGCCTGGACCAATAGGAAATGGAAGCCAACCAACAGACGCAAGCAGATGAAATCCTAGTAATTCCCAGCGGCTGGTAGAAGGCAGAAAGAAGAATTCGAGTCCAAGAACTCAAACGACAACCACGTGCAGCGGGCTGTCGTTTGGAAAACACTTTCGAATTTTTGAAATCGCCTTTAAAAGGGCAAAGGACAGAGGAGAAGGGGAGTCAAAGACAAGATAGGAAATTCATTCTGCAATAGACAAATCAGAAACAGTCTGCTTAATTGTGTTTTTGTAACATCACTGGATGTAATATAGAGCTTTGAACAATCACCTTTTGAAGTTTTTACGGTGCTAGGGCTTTTGGTGGTCTGGGCCCAACCTCTGGAAGCTCCTCGCAAGTTTTCATACTCTGTGTAGTTATAGAACCAATGCTTACAAATCTGATACAGTTTTAACGTATATGTCCATTCAATACAAATACAGTTCTCTTTCTTCAGGATTGTTAGAAACTGCGTTCTTAAAGTAGGACAAGCACAATCGTATTTTCTGACTTACGGAAATGCTTTGTTATCAATAGATAGTTCCAGTTCTTTTAATATCATTGCATTTGAATTACAGATCATAGAATAAGCTGATTTTAGTATTATGTGTCTTTATGAATTGTGTTCTCTTTCTAGCGTAACAAAGCATTCAACCATAGATCAATGTTGATTAACTAAGTCATAAAGAGAACTCCATTGCAAAATTACTTAATTACTTCTTGTACGAGTTACTTAATTCGCTACAATCATACTGCTATTCCATTACTATTTAGCTTAGTTATCCTGTTGTTCCATTACTGCTCAGCTGGTTATATTGTTGTTCCATTATTGCTTAGTTAGCTAGACTGCTGATTCAATTTGATTCCATTACTGATTAGCTTAATTAGACTGTTGTTCCATTCAATTCCATCGATGTTCAGTTGATTGTCGAATTCAATTCAATGTCTGCTTGGTTTATCTAGATGGTTTTTCGGTTCAGTTAAGCTGTTGTTTAATTCCATTAGATAAATGAAAAATCATGTTGCTCAATCTTATGTTAAAAACCTATCCAAGCCACCCCTCATATGACAAGAAAGCTCAGGAAGTTAGTAAATTCTTCCTCGTAATTGACAAGGAACATCTGTTAGATGAACCGACTCACATATATTGTGTCTACACTCTTGGAATAAAAAGACTTACCCCGGGTTGATAATTAAATGAGGAAGCACTAGAGTTGTCAATAAAAAGTCACCTCTTTCAGAACCAACATTTTGGTGTCATTTCCGGGGAGAGTGTTAAGCGTCATCTCCTTTATTCATCTTTCTCCATTGCTGTGAAGAATTGGATATTGAAAACGAGAGGTAAGAACCTGCGTATCGGCAAGCAACATGCTTTCCCTTTAGCCCGCTCACCAGCAAGTTGTACAAAGAACCATAGGATAGGTGCTCTTATTTTATGCCTAGGAAGAAAATGATAGAAACAATCCGAAATCATTCGCAACCATCCTCACAACCCAAAGGACCAGTGATCCTTTGGAGAACAACATATATAGACGAAATCATTAGGAAAGCTGAATCTCAGGCATCTATAGGACCCAAAACTGTTTCCATTCAAAGTCCTAATGCACTCCCTCAGGCAGCAGCCTCACCATATGTAGCCTATGCTGAGATTCACTTCAAGACAGAGGGGTCTGAGCAAAGCCTTCATATTTTCATTCATAGAGGCACTGGCCCTTAAAAAGAGAGAGGCTCTTGCAACCTACAAGAAGGAGGGGGAGAAACTAGTGGAGGAATTCACATAGAGATATCAAGACCTAAGTCCCCTAAAGAAGTGATCGAAACAGAAGTTCTTAGAATCCCAGATCAGGGAAGTGTTGTAAAACCCCCACCACATTCACCTCCCAAGCCTATTAAAATCTCTCCTCCAGATCAAGAAGTTTCTGAATATTTCTGGCACCTTTTTTATCAGATGGAAAATAATCAAAATCAGAATCAGAGGCAGACATCAAAATTAGAATACCCTATTTTTTATCATGCTGCCAATGCCCCTATGAAAGCCATTCCCTTGCACAACATCCCCACCTTTCATGGGTTAACCATAGAAGATCCTGATTCATTCCTATTTGAATTTGATGTCTTATGCAGAGGATATGACTACACCATTGATCCCCAAAAAATAAAACTATTTCCCTCTACCTTAAAAGGAACTGCACTCCGTTGGTTCATGGGATTAGGAGGGGGAAATATAAACAATTGGGACCAAATGAAGAATACTTTTCTTACCAAATACCAAGACTATTGTCGAACCCGAGACCTAAAAGACGAAATCTTTAACATGTTTGCAAAAGATAATGAAACATTAGAGGAATACGTAGAAAGATTTCAATACAATTTACAAAGATCCCCTTATACCACGTTATCCAAGGAAATTTTAAAAGACACAATGCTTAAAGGGATGAAGGAAGACTGGGTTGAGATGCTTAACATAATGGGGAAGGGAGATATTTATCAGGAAGAATACGACAAGATTATTTCCTTATGTATTAGATGCTCCCGGGGTAGCTCACACAATAGACCTATTGGGCATGATTCTATGAAGATGGATCTTAAGCATACCAATGGCAATGTAACTAGAGAAAAATTTGGAAATCTGTTAGAAAATTTCAAAACTGACATCCTGGGTACTTTGACAACACAACTTGATGTTTTACAGGCCAAGCAGAAACAAGCTATAGCCGAACAAAACCTGGCCATATTTTGCTCAAGATGTCGGAAGAAGCACAACCAGAGGGAGTGTCCTTTAGACATGGTCCAAACTTGTGCTATCTTCACTAAGGATCATACTATGGACTAGTGTCCTTCACTTCCCGGGCTGAAATCCATCTACAAGGAAGCAGAAGAAGAAACAGAGCCAATCTATTTAATGAATCACCGTCGGCAATGGCAAGCACGGCCTGGCATACCCCAAGACCTGCCTCAATACTTTCCAGTGCCGCAGTTTAGCCAGCAAAACCCTGCAACAACTTGGAAAACTCAAAACCCCTTCCCAACTTGGCCAAACCAAGCATTTCCTATGCCACCTTGGCCTACACAACCTCCATCAGGCAGTAATTGGCAAAACTTCCCTAGCTCTCCCCCTTGTTGGCAGAATGTCCCATATCAAAACCAATGGCCAAACCCTCCTACTCAAAACACCAATTGGAATTGGCAGTGACCTACAAGAATGGCCAATCTGTCAATAGGAGAAGGAACCCAACAATTTCCAGCTCCCTACCCAATTCAGCATAACCAGAAACCTGTTATACGCCCTCAATTGCCAGCCGAACCCAATCCTAATCCAAATAACAGACTGGTTCAACTAATTCAGATCATAGAAAATCCAGAACCCAATGCCGAACAGAAACAGTGAAACGAATTGAGGTTAAGATCAGGATGTACTATATTACCTATAGAGGCCACAACTTCACCTCAGTCCCAAGTTGAAACATCCATAGAGCCTAGCCTAACGAATATAACAGAAACAGGTAAAGATAAGGAAACAATTGATCAACAAAGACCTGAAGAACTTAGGGTGACTCCGCCTCCATTTCCTAAGAGATTAAACCTACCCAAACCTATAATCACTCCATATTTTGACATCCTGGGGGAATTAAGAAACCTTTGTATCAAAATTCCTCTTCTCCAGGCCATCCAAGACATCCCCATCTATGCAAAGACAATCAAAGAATTATGTGGAAAAAACCAAATTAAGAAAACAATGGTTGCACCCACCGTTCATGTGGTAGGAACACTATCTGACTTGCTATTAGGTAGGGAATCACCTATAAAATATGAAGACCCAGGAAACCCCATTGTAACCGTGCAAATTTCTGGACATTCATTTCCAAACACATTGGTTGACCTAGGGGCAGCCATTAACATCCTAACTACATGAGCTTGCGAAAAACTGGGCATATGAGCTTTAGAACCTATAGCCACACTTCTAGAACTAGCTGACAGATCTGTTATCAGATCATAAGGTATAGTGCAAGACATCATGGTCTCTGTGGACTCATGGGAATACCCAGCCAATTTTTTAGTCATTAATCCAAAAAACAGGATGGAATGGCACCCATTGATTCTTGGGCGGCCTTGGTTGGCCACAACAGATGCTTACATAGGTTTTCGAGCAGGTAGCATTACTATCACTAGAGGAAACTCTATAAAAAATATCATTATTTATCCGCCTGACAAACCAAGTCTGCCCACGATAAAAATTCACAAACACCCAGATAAATATTGGGAGCAAAACATCTGTCCACCTCTGACACTAGCAGAAGCCCTCAAATTAAAGGATCAAAATGAAGATGATGTGATTAATAACTTTATGAATCAGTCACCCAAGCCTGAAAATCTGAAATTACAAATGATGAAAATAGTCCTTGAACATGAAGATCAAGAGAATCCTGTGGCAGACTTCGAGACTCAACATATCTCCACAACCGTTTTTCGTAACAACATACCTATTGAGATCGAACCAAGAAATTTTCTGAATATTAATGGCAGCTTGGATGTCAACCAAAAGTAGAAACTCATAAAATTCCTCCAGAAGCACCAAGGTGCATTTGTGTGGGACTACCAAGACATGAAGGGATTGGACCCACAACTATGCACGCACCACATCTATACTGATAGGGAAACGCACCCTGTTAGACAACCCCAACGAAGACTAAACCCGAATTTAAAATAGATTGTAAAAGAGAAGCTGCAAAAATTGTTAGATGTAAATTTCATTTATCCTATCTCAGACAGCAAATGGGTCTCCCCTTTGGTGGTCATCCCTAAAAAGAATAGGAAGTGGAGAATTTGCGTAGATTACAGAGAATTAAATAAAGCAACTCAGAAATACCATTTTCCCCTTCCCTTCATTGACCAAGTCCTTGACACATTAGCTGGGAAACGGTTTTTATCTTTTCTTGACGAATTTAGCGGATACAATCAAATCCAAATAGATTTCTAAGACTAAGACAAGACAACCTTTACCTGCCCATGGGGCACTTTTGCTTACAGAGTTTTACCATTTGGATTATGTAATGCCCCAGCAACATTTCAGAGAGCCATAATTAGCATTTTTCTGACTTAATAAATGAAGGACTTGAAATTTATATGGATGATTTTACACCCTATAGGGAAGACTTCGATCAAGCGCTAGAAACGTTAGAAAAAGTGTTAGAATGATGTATTGCTACTAGAGTATGTCTAAGCAACGAAAAATTCCACATGATGATGACTGAGGGGGTAATCCTAGGTCACTACATTTCTGCAGCTAGAATACAAGTAGACCCAGCTAAAATAGAGGTAATCCTTATGTTGGCCACACCTTGTTCACAAACAGAGGTACGCAGTTTCCTAGGATATGCTGGATATTATCGCAGATTTATAAAAAAAATCTCGCAGATAACTGCACCTCTGTATGCATTGACTGGGAATGTTGAATTCCATTGGACTGAAAAATGTGACACCGCTTTTACAGACTTGAAGAGGCTGGTCTCAACAACACCAATCTTGCGAGGTCCTAACTGGAAACTGCCCTTTCACATCTCTTCTGATGCATCTGATACAAGAATAGGAGCAGTCCTTGGCCAAGAAGAAGACTGAAAGCCTTATGCTATTTATTATATCAGCAAAAACCTTACTCCTGCCGAATTAAATTATACAGTGACCGAAAAAGCATTCCTGGCTATAATTTATGCTATCAATAAATTTAGGCACTACATAACCGGATATCAAGTGTTCCTGTACACTGACCACTCTGCTATTAGATATTTAGCTAACAAACCAATCACGAATGGAAGAATAACTCGTTGGCTACTGTTGTTGCAGGAATTCGATATAACAATCAATGACCGTCCAGGGAAGGAAAACATGGTCGTAGACTTCCTGTCCATAGTCCCCAAGACAGACGACACGCTAACAGTTGATGATCAATTCCTTGAAAAACACCTGTTTACTGTAGCGGTCAAAACACCATGGTATGCAGATGTGGAAAATTATCTGGCAGTGGGAAAGCTACCCAGACATTTAGCGGCGAGAGAACGAAAATTGATTGTACAGCGCAGCGCAAGATTCTCTTGGATTGGAGGATACATATTCCATACAGGGGTCGATATGCACATACGCATATCCATAAGGGAAGACGAAATATATGACATCTTACGAGCCTGTCAAGATGAACCCTGTGGTGGCCACTTCACAGAATGACAGACAGGGCATAAAGTGTTGCAATTAGGTTATTATTGGCCTACGATTTTCAAAGATGCAAAGAAGTATGTCCAGGCCTGTGATAACTACCAAAGAATGGGCCGCCTAGGCCAAGCTGATGAAATTGGTGGTGGAACCATTTGAACGATGGGCATTGGACTTCGTTGGGCCATTCAACCCACCATCAAACCAGAAAGCCCACATATTAGTTGCCACGGATTATGTCACCAAATGGGTGGAAGTAGTGGCCTTGTCAAGAGCCATGGAAGAATCAATAATTAAGTTTCTCTTTGAATTATTCGTACGATACGACTTGCCAAGGGAAGTGATAACCGATGGGGGGGCACAATTCACAGACAATAAGATCACATCTACCTTAAGAAATCACCATATCATTCACAGAGTTACGTCTCCTTACCACCCACAGGCCAATGGGCAAGTCGAAAGCACTAACAAAGTCCTGGAGGCAATCCTTACCAAGACAGTAGCAGCACACCACCGGGGCTGGGCCACTAGACTACCAAAAGCCTTATGGGCTTATCGAACAACCTGGAAAAATACCACTGGATATTCACCATATCAGATAGTATTTGGGAGAGAACCTATCTTCCCTATTGAGTTTGAGATTAAAACTCTGAGAACATCCCAGGAAGTGGGATTGGACTTAACAGAAGCTCAAGCTAAAAGACTCTAGCAAATAAATGAACTGGATGAAATTCGACTGCTTGCCCTACAACACACAAGGATCATTCAACAACAGCAAGCCAAGTGGCATGACAACCTAATAAAGAGGAAGGTATTTCAAAAATGAGATTGGGCACTCCTCTATGACTCCAGATTCAAAGACTTTCCAGGAAAACTGCAAACAAGGTGGCTCGGTCCATATGAAATTCAGAAAGTACATAGCAATGGTACCCTCACCTTGACCACCATAGATGGGTCTGGTTCAACATTTCAAGTTAACAGGCATAGAGTATGCCTCTATCGCAAACCTCTCACGAAAGAATATTTCTGTCAACAGGCACGAAACGATCCCACCATCCAATTTGTGGTGCAAGGGGGTGACAACCCCACAAACTCAAGTACATGAGAGGTTTGAAAGCATCACTTGTAAATAATGTACATAATTGTTTTTTCTTGTTGTACATTCTTCCCATTTGCAATCCATTTTCCTTGTAAAATTGTGTTTTTATTGCTGTTCAATTCGAAAACAGTTGTTGTTTTATCTTTGAATGATTGTTGTTCAATTGAACATCCGTCCAATTACTATGTATTTTTCATTATTGTTGTTCGATTCGCGGACAACTACAGTTCAATATTTGAACGGCTGCTGTTCGGTTGAATTGAACAGCCAGTGACTGTTTTTTTGCTGTTCAATTCTGCAACAGCTGCTGTTCAATATTCGAACGGCCGTTGATTCAACCAAAATTGAACAACCATTTTTTTTTTACATTTTTACTTTGTTTTTCAATTTATGAATAGTTGTTGTTCAGTATTTGAACAACTGCTGTTCAGTCGAGCTGAACAACTATTCGTTTGTGTTTTTATTTTTGTTGTTCAATTCGATAACAACTGTTGTTCAATTTTTAAACGACCGCGGTTCAACCAAATTGACCATATTCTTGCTGTGTTTTTATTTTTCGTTGTTCAATTCGAGAACAGCAGCTGTTCAATTTTTGAATGGCCATGGTTCAACCAAAGTGAACAAATTTTTGCTGTGTTTTTATTTTTGTTGTTCAATTCGAGAACATCTGCCGTTCAATTCGAGAATAATTGTTGTTCAATTTTTGAATGGTCGCGGTTCAACCAAATTGAATAGCTTTCTGCCGTGTTTTTAATTTTGTTGTTCAATTCGTGGAAAGTTGTTGTTCAATTTTTGAATGGTCGCGGTTCAAACAAATTGAACAACTTTTTGTCTTGTTTGTACTTTTTTTGTTCAATTCATGGACAACTATTATTCAGTTTTTGAACGACTTCCAATTCAACCACAAATGAACAGTTGTTTCACGTTTCTAAATCTATTGTTCAATTCTTGAACAACTGTTGTCCATTTTTTGGACGGTTTCTATTCAGACGAATTGAACAGTTGTTCACTACTATGTTTTTATTTTTTCTGCCCAATTCTGGAACAGTCGTTGTTCCATCTTTGAACAGTTGTTGTTCATTCGAACTGAACAACCGTTTTTGAGCATTTTTTAATGCCGAGCAATCTTTGAACAACTGCTTCTCAATATATAAACAAATGTTGTCCGATGAACTTAAATAGCCATTCTTTTTATAATTGAGTAACTTTGAGTAGGGAATGGCAGTTGGAAGAGAGAGGGAAAATGGTAAAATTACAAATATGATGACCCTTTGGCACTATAATTCTTGAACAGGAAGCTGACATTATGCACACATGAAATAAAAGGCTAAGTCACCCGCAGTTAAAATATGATATCAAACAATTCAGGACCTTATGATGATATGTCTTTTGGCACTATTCGATTAATATGTCCCTACAACATGAAGAAATGGAACAAGGGGTATTAATGGTATTAGTTTTTCCCGCTTCTTTCACCATCCCTCACTCTTGAGTCAATGAGCCTCCCTAAACAATCATTATGTGTTCATGCAAATCTTTAAGAGGATAGGGGGTCTCATTATGAGCCAGCCTACCATGATCATAAGGATTTAACAAGTGACATGCCCATTATGGCTACCACACCAGGGTAATGACCTTCTCATCTACTAGAAGGACAAGAGGTCTCATCATGAGCCGGCCTGATCACTATATTACAATTCTAGTGAATGGCATTGTGACTATCTGGCTACCACACCAGCACAGTGACCTCCTTATAGATCAAAATGTTACAATTCAAAATAATTACTACATTTACATGCAAATCTTAAGAGAGGATAGGGGGTCTCATCACGAGCCAGCCTACCATGTTCATAAGAGTGTAGCAATTGACATGCCCATTATGGCCACCACACCAGGGTAATGACCTTCTTAATAACTTGAAGGACAGGAGGTCTCATCACGAGTCGACCTGATCACTTTGCTACAACTCTAGTGAGTGGCACTATGGTTACTTGGGTACCATACCAGCATGGTGATCTCTCCATAAAATTGGAAAAACAAATATTCTTACATAAGGATCTTGGCTCATTTTTCGAGTTAAAATAGCAACCCTGTCGAGGCTATGAACGCGCGTTGGCAGCAGTGGCTCTGCTTGTGGTATGAAAGAATGCTCCTTCAATAGCCAATTGCTGTTATATACAACTTGTCTTCCATTTTTTTCAACCACAAAGCTATTACTCGAATTAGTAACAATCGTGACTTACCATAAGAATAACTAACAAAGATATGTTTACATATTTTGAACTTTGGAATGACAACGCCAATCATTACTTAACTCAGTCTTGCTTCCGTCATAACTTTTCAGTCGTGCAAGGACATCATATCGCAATAATGGCAATGCTATTTCCTCTCGCTTTCTGTTAACTTCCGCACAAGATACAATTATGAAAACTTCTAAATCTGACCTTTTTGCCGCATATGTAGTAATTACTCAACCGCCAATCCTTCACACGCAGATTTACCAAATTCGGACATTCCCCTATCCGCATTCATAACCGGCCAAATCTCTCCTGTACTTGAGGGCGTGGGCACCCTTTCTTTGAGGGAGGGGGTGTAATTGGACTTAATTCGGAAAGCATGTGAAATCCATGCACAAATCTCGTCAGACGCATCGATAAACACTACAATTAAGGCATGAAGATTATCTATGTAGAGCCGCAGTCTCTCTTCCGCTTGCAGAAAACATCTAGTCGAAACAACAGAGCCAAGAAGAAAAATAATCAAAGGAAAAGAGCATAGCAGTTATGGGAGGAAATACCCTTCGAAGCGAGCCTGCAAACTTTCCGATTTCAGAGGCAGCAAGTGCCATCCTCCAGTGAGCTAGATGGCTGACATATGTACACAGAATACAAGGATCCAACACGAGAATTGCAATCAAATTTCTACAAAATCTGCAAGAAGGGAAAACCAGAGTTAATGTATGAACTATACCAGTTATAGAGGGAATTATTGTGGAAGTTTCTAGAATACCAGTGCAAGGAGAAAGATGGGCAGAAAAGCACCTCCTCCTGAGAGAAGCAGTAGCGGTATACCAGGACTCGGATGAACCGTTGGAACGAAAAAATAGAGGGATTAACCCTGCCTCTTTACACCAGCCATGGCAGGAGTTGGCGACATTCATCTAGAATTTTATTACATGCGAGGGACGTCGGGATGTGGTAAAACCTCGACAGCTCAAACTTTTAGCTACACTTAAACAAAAAATTTCAATTAATCTACCTGCCTTTTTGAATTCTGTATTGCATGATACTGTTGTTTGATTGAGGAAGGCCAAGAAGCCCCAAGCAGTGGTTAGTCACTAGGGCTTAATAAAACTAATCATCATTCATGAGCTAGATAGGTAGCAGATAGCATGGGATAATTTCGTCAACCCTAGGGCACAGGAACCAGAAGTAAACCCTGATGGAACCGAAATTGAGCCCCCTAGGTTAAATCCTCCAAGAAGAAAAAGGACCCGAACCTTAACGTCAGAGCCAAGCAGGCAAAAATGGCCCAGGATACCCCAGGGAATCTCGAACCTCATGGAGGAAGCAGAACCATCCCATGCACCTTTGCAATAATTCGAGGAGGAAATGGCCCGAGTCTTAGGACAAATAAGGACAAACTATGAATTGAGAAACCCTTTGGAAGCAGGGGAGCAAGAGGAACTTGTTGATAAAACCGCCACCCCCAGCAGCTCTGGTCACACTAGCGTCCTACCTTCAGGACCATAGAGGAATTTGTCCAATGTTGTAACAATCAAGATGAGCAGGTCCAACGCCTCTTGTGTGAGCTTTACATGCATAACTTCTTCCTAGAAGAAGACACAGACAACAACCCTAGTCCCTTCATAGGGGATGTACAGCTGCAAGCCTTCCTTTCATTTGCTAAAAACCAGATCAAGTGGGCCAAAGCCTACGACATCTTCCAGAAAATAGAGCATAGTCTAGATTTATGGGTCAGGGGGGAGCCTACGAAACCCCTGCAACTGATCATCCAGCACAAAAACTTCATGAGAAGGCCAGGTGTGAGGACTAGGCTGGGACCCATCCATAAATATATCATAGAAAATGCACGAGAATACTTTGAGGACATTCGTGAAGTGGCCTTAGTAGCAGCCAAGAAAAGATGGATGGCCTCCACAAACAATGTGAAGAATAGGGAGCCATTCAATTACAGGAATTTCAAGGCTGCTGCCTCCAGGTTCCTTTCATACAACAACCTAGTCTACAGCATGGGGCCTGCCTGGTTGGAATGTAGATACAAAAAACCTCTCCTATGGCATCCTCCCGAGGATTATAATCACAATTATGAATTACCAGAAGGAGCCACAGGCACTGCCTTTGCACTCATGAAACGAAAACAAGGCTTCAAAGCTTACAACGAAAAGGCCTACCCTACCTACTCCTTAACACAGCTACATCTCAATCATCTGTTTGCATGAGTACATGCAACTAGATAAGCAGGGGAGTATGTTGGGCCCAAATTAAGGTATGATTCTCACCCTGTAAGTACTTCAAATTATGTTATAATTTCGGGGAATCCCTCTTCATATTAACAATAAAGAATAAAATATTATGAAAATGGGAACAATCAGACTAATGATCAAAAGGATGTTTTTGTTATAGAAAATTGACTTCTCTTATCTCCGCATGCAGGAATGCAGAATTCCTAGACCAATAGGAAATGGAAGCCAACCAACAGACATGAGCAAATGAAATCCTAGTAATTCCCAGTGGCCGGTAGAAGGCAAAAATACGAATTTGAGTCCAAGAACTCAAACAAGAGCCATGCGTAGCGGGCTGTCGTTTGGAAAACACTTTTGAATTTTTGAAATCGCCTTTAAAAGTGCAAAGGACAGAGGAGAAGGGGAGTCGGAGACAAGACAGGAAATTCATTCTGTAATAGACAAATCAGAAACAGTTTGTCTAATTGTGTTTTTGTAACATCACTGGATGTAATATAGAGCTTTGAACAATCAACTTTTGAATTTTTTACGGTGCTAGGGCTTCTGGTGGTCTGGGCCCAACCTCTGGAAGCTCCACGCAAGTTTTCATATTCTGTGTAGTTACAGAACCAATGTGTACAAATCTGATAAAGTTGTAACGTATATTTCCATTCAATACAAATATAGTTCTCTTTCTTCAGGATTGTTAGAAACTACGTTCTTAAAGTAGGACAAGCACAATCGTATTTTTCGACTTACGGCAATGCTTTGTTATCAATAGATAGTTCCAGTTCTTTTAATATCATTGCATTTGAATTACAGATCGTAGAATAAGTTGATTTTAGTATTATCTGTCTTTATGAATTGCGTTCTCCTTCTAGCATAATGAAGCATTAAACCATAGATCAATGTTGATTAACTAAGTCATAAAGAGAACTCCATTGCAAAATTACTTAATTACTTTTTGTACGAGTTACTTAATTTGCTTCAGTCATACTGCTGTTCCATTACTATTCAGCTTAGTTATCCTATTGTTCCATTATTTCTCAGCTAGTTATATTGTTGTTCCATTATTGCTTAGTTAGCTAGGCTGCCGATTCATTTCGATTCCATTACTGATTAGCTTAGTTAGACTGTTGTTCCATTCAATTCCATCATTGTTCAGTTGATTGTCGAATTCAATTCAATGTCTGCTTGGTTTATCTAGATTGTTGTTCGTTTTAGTTAAGCTGCTGTTTAATTCCATTAGATAAACGCAAAATCCCGTTGCTCAATCTTAGGTTAAAAACCTATCCAAGCCACCCCTCATAGGACAAGAAAGCTCAAGAAGTTAGTAAATTCTTCCTCATAATTGACAAGGAACATCTGTTAGACGATCTGACTCGCATATATTGTGCCGACACTCTTGGAATAAAAAGACTTACCCCAAGTTGATAATTAAATGAGGAAGCACTAGAGTTTTCAATAAAAAGTCACCTCTTTTAGAACCAACAAGCGCAACGAGCACTCGATGCGTTTCTATGCACCAGTTTTGCCTGCGTGACGATAAACTCAAAAATTCTCAAAATTTTGCCAAAAATTCTCTCTTTTTCCATCTTTTTGTTATGCCTTCAAATAACTAAGGTCACATCAGCGAATAGGTCAAGTTTATTTGTCTTCTTAAGCTTCCTTAGGGTCCTATTGAGCTTCTTCTTCATGTTCTTAACCCTAATTTTGCAAATAGTGTTTATAGTATAGTAGTGTCTTACCATGTGCCTTTGTATGGAAGTGTCTTCGTTTTCCTTCTTTAGTTGCTTCTATAGGTGTTCATTTACTACCCCAAGCTATTATTCCCTGTCTTCTTCAAATTCAGCAGCCATGATGTCATTTATGTCTTCGTGGGCTTGAGGAGGATATGGCTCTTTTTCATGTTTTTCTTTTCTTTCCTCTTCTCTAGTTTTAGGCCTTCTTGGCTGTGCCTAAATGTATTTTTCCTCCAACTGGTCAACATCAATGATGGCCCTACCCTTATCATTTTCTACCTCAACATCTACCTTGTTGGATGATGGATGGTCCCCTTGTTATTTGGTTTTCAACAGTAGGTTTAATTTCAACTGCTTATTTTCTTGTTGCAAAAAAGACACCATGAAATTTTCCTTGGCAAGATCATCTTTGAGCTCCCTGATTTGTGCCTCTTTCTCTTTGATTCTGTCTTCAATTTCCTTATATTCATGGTGTTTTTCTTCTAGGTATGCCATTTCAAGTTCAGGAGGTATCTCTAAATCAAGAGGTGATTTTTCTTCATTGTTCAATGGTGTACCATGTTTGCCTCTTGATGATTCTTGTCCCATAGTGCCAATATGAGTTCCTTCTTCACTGATAGTATTCCTAGGCAACATATTTGCTTGAGCCCTAGTTCTAGGTCTAGGAACCTCTGCTATTTTAAGGGCAAACACCAACCTCTTACCTTTATTATAGGTCTCAGAAATTTCTGGTCTAGGTTGTGTGTTTGTCACTGATGGCTTGTTTGATGAGTCAACTTCCTATGGCCTAGATGATGCTAAGGGAGTGCTCTGACTCTTTGGATGATTTGAGGTAGGAAGAAGAGAAACTCCCTCCAAGGATGTCTCCCATGGCATGTTGATCTGTGCCAGTTGGTGGAGGGCTATTTCTTTGATCAAGGCATGATGAAATAAACTAGTTGATTGATCATTTCCATTTGACTGAACCTTCTCCGTCATTTTAACCAAACTTATGAACATGAAGTAAGGTAAGTTGAGGGGCTTTTGAGAAGTAAAATGCATCAACAAACTGATGTGGTATTGGTACAACCTGCTGAACCTACCCTCACAAGTGAATTATTTCATGATAGTTCTCATCAAGGGGGTGTACTTGTCCAAAAATTTCCTGCTAGGAAAGATATGAGAAGGGGAGTCTTTGTATTGTGGTTTCAAGAAAGAATTATGGTGCTCAATGTCTAAACCCATTCCCTTGAACCAAATCTATCCTTCATTAGGGATTGTAGTAGCTGAAGATATAATCTCTGCTGACACCATGAAGTTTACCCCTAAAGTTGTGAAATTATCTCTTCTAAAATTTATAGTAAATAAACTTGTCAAGTCATGGTTATAACCCACCTCCTGCACCTTCTTAGAAAATCCTAGGAAACCTACCTCCTCAAATGACTTCTTTATAAAATATAATGCATTGACCTCCTTCATATGAATAGGCTCATATCTTGAGATATTTCCTCCTCTGAATTTCATATTTTCACTGGCTTTTGCCATGTTTGATCTTGTTTTTGACAATAAACCCTAGTTTCAAGGAAGAATGGGAAAAGGGGGCTTAGCTGCAAAAGAGGGGATAAAGCGCAACAAGTTGGAGTGAGGAATTAAGGGGATGGAGGGCAATAAAAATTTTGAAAAACTTATGGAGAGTATGGAAGTGTTTTAGGAACACAATGAAAGTGGAATTTCTACATTTGAGTGATGGAAAGGGGAGAAAAGAGGGAAAACACATTCCTAGTCTAGAAGTGCAGCAACTAGCTAGGGTTGTGAGGGTAAATAATAAAATGAGTGAGTTTGAGTGTGGGGAATGGTGGGAAGTGCTTGATGAGGGTAATTAGGGATGTGAATGCTAAGAAAAAAGAGGAATTTCCTGTCAAGTGAAGCAAAGGCCATGAAAATGCAAAAACACAGTGAAACCCTGTGCAAGGATTTTATCAATTTTGTGAATAAATTGACCGCATCAAAGGTTTGTGAAGGATCCACTTACTTGTTTAGAGATAATTTGTAATACTGAGGTGACAAATAAACCTGTTGTTTCCTCCTTTTGGCCTCCAAATAAAAAATGCAACAACCCTGCCAGAAGCGCAACAGAACGATGAAACTAGAAATTGGTGATGAATTTCGAAGTTCCGATGGTTGTGGAAAGTCTCTCAATGGAAGAGAGGAGATATTAGAGCTTTGGAAGGATAGAATGAAGTTTAAAAATTATTTATTTCTTCAAAAGGAAATTTTACTTTGATTTCTTTTGTTCCCTAATTGAAAACTCCCATGATAGTGACCAAAATCGATGACATGAATCCCTTGTTTGCTTTTGATGAATGATATGATGATGACCATCAAATTTGAATCCTAGACCATGAACTAGATGATGACCCACTGACTCTTTTGATGACCTAGGACAAGGGAAAAAATGACATGACCATGATGGATGATGGTGACCTTGAACAAGTGGAGGGAGTAAAAATGACCTGTACAATGACTTGACCATTTTGACAATCAAGAGATGCCAAATTTTATTTAATAATATAAAAATTTGACCAAAGACATCTAAAAACACTAAAAAGATTAAATTTTATCACCCAGACTATTGGACACTAACAGAAGCCACATGACATAAGTAACAAACCAAGTGCAAATTTCACAAAGGAAAATCAAAACCATGTAGCATGTTTTTATCTTGTAACATAGCACAAGAAAAACAAGGATATGTATGGTTTCTAGATTCAGGGTGTAACAACCACGTGACTGATAACATAGAAATATTTTCCAATCTAGATGAAAATGTGAAATAAGAAGTGACATTATGGATTGATAACAAAGTCTCTGTCATGGGAAATGGAAGAGTCGACATTCTAACAAATAAGGGGGAGAAGAAGTATATTTCAAATGTTTATTTTGTTCCTGCTTTGAAACATAACTTCATAAGCATTGCACAACTCATGCAAAAAAGCTACAATGTCTTTTTCAAAAAATGATGTGTGCACTATTTTGGATAAGTCTACAAGTAGACAACTGATTGCAAAAGTTTAGAGGAAAAACAATAGAATGTTTCATCTCAAGTTAAAATCAGATTTGAAGGAAGAAGGTTCTCAAGCACAACTGCCAATGAATTCACAAGAGAATGAAATAAAATTTGCAGTTGTCACAGAAGTAGACTTTCAAGTAGAGGTCAAAGAAGAAAATTGGTTATGGAATTTGAGATTTGGTCATCTCAACTTTGGAGATTTGAATTTGTTCCATAGGAAATGCATGGTGAAGGCATTACCACTCATAAAAAATTCAGAAAACCTATGTGAAGGATGCATCTTAGGAAAACAACATAGACAATCATTTCTAGTAGGAAAGTCAATAAGGGCAAAGGCACCTTTGGAGATTGTCCATTCATATTTATGTGGACCAATGCAGACACCATCAATTGGGGGAAACCATTATATTTTGACTTTTATAGATGATTATACAAGGAAGATATGGGTTTACCTCATAAAATAGAGAATTGAAGTGTTTGAGCGCTTCCGCCAATACAAATATCTTGTTGAGAACCAACGTGGTCACTACATCAAAGTCTTGAGGATGGACAGAGGTGGAGAATACATCTCAAGTGACTTCCTACATTTTTTTCAGGGAGCATGTAATTCACAAGCAGTTTACAACAAGGTATACACCTCAGCAAAATGGTGTCGCGGAAAGGAAGAATAGGACCATTGTGGAAATGGCAAGGAGTATGTTGAAGGAAAATCATTTTCCAAATGATTATTGGGTTGAATTTTTTTACTTTGCATCATATATCATTAATAGGTGTCCAACCAAGAGCGTCAAGAACATAGTTCCTGAAGAGGCATGGAGTGGAAGAAAGCATAATGTCACTCACATGAGAGTGTTTTGATGTGTGGCGTATGCACATGTCCCTGATGAGTTGAGGAAGAAGTTGGAAAACAAGGGGGAGATATGTATATTTGTTGGATATAGTGATGAATCCAAGGCATACAAGCTCTACAATCCATCAACCAATAAGATCATAATCAATAGAGATGTTAAGTTCATGGAAGAGCAAGCATGGGATGGAAGTTTAGAGAAGACAATTAATGTGAAGAAATGTATACCACATAAAGACAAAGAGAAATTTACCACAACAAGTAATTCCTCTACGATGACTCCCCCTACTCCTATTCAAGCTCAAAAAATTAGTCAACATGTGACACCGTCAACAAATAATAAGACAACATAACACATCCAAGGAAGTCCTTCTCCAAGCACACCACAAAGTTTTGCAACATCATCTATTGCAAGCGCAACACCAAGTGACATGCCAAGCCCATCTTCCACAAGCATAAGAGGACAAAAATTCAAAAATTTAAGTGAAATATATGAGCAAAATGAAGTTGATAGTAGCGCTGGTCTAAATTCCTTATTGCATTGTTTTTTCATGTAGATGACTCAATCCATTTTGAGGATGTAGTCAAAGAAGAGAAATGGGTTGTGGTATTAGATGAAGAAATATGACTAATATAAAAGAAAGACACATGGGAGTTAATGGACCTTCTGCAAGGAAAAGAAGTCATTGGAGTGAAGTGGGTCTATAAGACCAAGAGCAACATTGAAAGAAAGATTGAAAGACATAAAGCAAGGTTAGTTGTCAAAGGATATAAGCAGCAACATGGAAGAGATTATGTGGAGACATTTGCACCAGTCGCGAGGATGGAGACAGCGTGTACAGTGTTGTCAATTGCCTCGCAACATAAATGGAAATTGTATCAAATGGACGTAAAATCAATGTTCTTGAATGAAGTGCTGAAAGAGGAAGTGTATGTTGCGCAACCTCCTGGTTATGAGATAGAAGGCCAAGAATACAAGGTGTGTAGGTTAAGGAAAGCTATTTATGGGATGAAGCAAGCACCGCATGCATGGTATAGCTGAATAGACGCTTACTTGATGGAAAATGGGTTCGAAAAATGTGACGGTGAGCCTACTCTCTCCATCAAAGAAAGTGACGGTAAGATTCTTATTATTTTTTTGTATATAGATGATTTGATTTTTACAGGGAGTGATGATTTCCTCATCGCTGATTTCAAAGAAGTCATGAAAAGTGAGGTTGAAATGACTGACTTGGGGTTGTTAAGATATTTTTTGGGCATAAAGTGAAGCGAACAGAAAATGGTATTTTTATTTTCCAAGCAAAGTATGTTGCATACATTTTTGATAGGTTTAATATGCAGAACAACAAGCCAACACCAACTCCAATAGTCATGGGGTTGAAGTTGAGCAAAGAAGATTATAATAGCAATGTGAATCCAACATTATACAAAATTATGGTGGGCAGCCTAATGTATTTGACCGCAACTAGGCCTGATATAATGTATGCAGTGAGTTTGGTTGCGAGGTTCATGGAGACACCAAAGGAGACACATTGGCAAGCAGCCAAAATGATTTTAAAATATGTCAATGCGACAAAGGAGTATGGTATTTTGTACGCTGCAACCGATGATTTTAGACTGGTTGGTTATACTGACAGTGACTGGGTAGGAAGTGTTGATGACAAAAATATCATGTCAGGATATGTTTTTCATTTGGGTTCAGGAGCCATTTCATGGGCTTCCAAGAAGCAACCGATAGTATTATTGTCAACAACAGAAGCTGAATATGTCATCGCAACAATAACAACATCTCAATAAGTTTGGATAAGAAGGATGTTGAGGGATTTATGCCATGAACAATATGGAACAACATCTATTTTTTGTGACAACAATTCAACAATTGCACTATCAAAGAATTCTATTTTTCACAAGAGGACAAAGCACATTGATGTTAAAAATCATTTTATAAGAGAATTAGTTAACAATGGTGAAATTGTATTGCAACACTGCAAGTCAGAGGAACAATTTGCAGACATCTTCACACAGCTTCACAAAGCCATTGCCACGTGGAAATTTTTTTTATCTCGGAGAGATTAAGGGGGATTGTTGGAAAATTAATCTCAACCACCATGATAAATTTAATGACAACAACCATACCTCACTTAAATGTTTTGCAGGTTGCAGATTGAGTTTGCAGGCAAAGACATGGATTATTTACGGACAAATTTAATGACATCAACCATACCTCAAGTAAATGTTTTGCAGGTTGCGGATTGAGTTTGCAGGCAAGGACATGGATTATTTACTGACAATAGCCATACCTCAAGTAAATGTTTTGCAAGTTGTGGATTGAGTTTGCAAGCAAGGACATGGATTAAATAAGGTTCTGTGTAAGAGTATATATTACCCATGCTGCAACAGATTAAATAATCAAAGTAAAATAGAAATTTATGAATGGTTGGTAGAAAGTAAATGTTTTGTAGGTTATAGATTGATTTTGCAGGCAAGGACATGGATTAAATGAGGTTCTTTGTAGGAGTACATATTACTCATTCCACAACAGATTAAAGAATCAAATTCAAGAGTTTGCAGGCAAAGGACACTGATTAAGTGAGGTTTTGTCTAGGAGTACTTATTACCCATTCCGCAACAGATTAAATAATCAAATTCAAAAAAAAAATTATGAATGGTTGCATGGATTAAATGAGGTTATGTGTAGGAGTACATATTACCCATTCCACAACCGATTAAATAATCAAAGTTGAATAAAAATTTATGAATGGTTGGTAGAAATGCATGGAGAAGCTTTACTCTTTCCAAAGTTGAGACAAAACAAGAATATGTAGCGAATGGTTGGTAGAAATGCATGGACAAGATATACTCTTCGTAAAGTTCAGACAAAACAAGAATATGTGGCAAAGTTCAGACAAAACGAGAATATGTGGCGAATGTATGAATGGTTGGTAGAAATGCATGGACAAGATTTACTCTTTGCAAAGTTCAGAAAAAACAAGAATATGTGGCGAATGTATGAATGGTTGGTAGAAATGCATGGACAAGCTTTACTCTCCGCAAAGTTCAAACAAAACGAGAATATGTGGCGAATGTATGAATGGTTGGTAGAAATGCATGGACAAGATTTACTCTCTGCAAAGTTCAGACAAAATGAGAATATGTGGCGAATGTATGAATGGTTGGCAGAAATGCATGGACAATATTTACTCTCCGCAAAGTTCAGACAAAATGAGAATATGTGGCGAATGTATGAATGGTTGATAGAAATGCATGGACAAGTTTTACTCTCCACAAAGTTCAAACAAAACGAGAATATGTGGCGAATGTAAATCTGTGAAGACAAAAAGAGAATATGTAGTTTTATTCACAAAAAGAGAATATGTAGTTGTAAATTTGTGAAGACAAAAAGAGAATATGTAGTTTTATTGATGTATTGTTGCAAATATGTAGTGATTGGAGAATATGTAGTTTTATTGATCTATTGTGACGAATATGTAGTTTTAGTGATATGTAGTTTTATTGATGTATTGTGGCGAATGTAAATCTGTGAAGAAAATGTATGAAGACAAAGATGGAAAAGAAAATGTGAAGAAAATCTATGAAGACAAAGATGGAGAATATGTAGTTTTACTGATGTATTGTGGCAAATATCTAGTTTTATTGATGTATTGTTGTGGCAAATTTGTGAAGAAGAAAATCTATGAAGACAAAGATGGAGAATATGGAGAATATGTAGCTTTGGAGAATATGGAGAATATGTAGTTTAGAAAATCTATGAAGACAAAGATGGAGAATATGTAGTTTTGGAGAATATGGAGAATACGTAGTTTTATTGATGTATTGCGGAAAATATGTGGTTTTATTGATGTATTGTGGCGAATGTAACATGTGAAGACAATAAGTGAAGACAAAGATGGAGAATATGTAGTTTTAATGATGTATTATGGAAAATATGTAGTTTTATTGATGTATTGTGAAGACAATATGGCGTTTTATTGATGTATTATGAAGACAATATGTGAAGACAAGAGGAGAAAATCGCAAATTTAATATGTGAAGATGAGGAGAAAATCGCAAATTTAATATGTGAAGACAAGAGGAGAAAATCGCAAATCCCCTCTCAAATTCTCTCAATGGGCAATGCTCACTGACCATTTGTCCAAAAGTTGCATAATGTCCCATCTATCCCAAATCTTTGATCGGCAACCTGTCCACCGAGGCAGATTAACGGATCACCGTTCCTTCTCGGAATTGATCATAAACTTCCAAATAGATTAAACATGGTTGAAGGGTTGGAGAATTTTTTTTCAGAAGGAAAAAAACACTATCTATTAGATTTATAAACAATACATTCCAAGAACATCATATTCAAAGTTGGATAAAATAACAACAATGAAATATATCAGCATTGTGTATATCCATCCGTAGATAGATAAGAGCCTGTAAAGATAACCAGCAATCTAGAACAAACATTCAGCATCATAAAGTTCACATGTCAAAACATCAACATGTAGTTAAATCAAAATTTTGAAACAGAATCTGTCCATTATGTTCGTCCGATATTAAACATAATTGATTACTTAAAAAGCCATTAAGGTTCGGATCAATAATACTCGGCCTCGCTTGAATTCGGGTCGGCACCCTGAAATCACTGCATATATTTAGCATTGAACAATGACAGGCTTGCCTGATTCAGTTCTCTAGAAATCACATAGGCTCACTTGATTCAGTTCTCTAGAAATCACATCCACTTGAGATGTCATGGGATGGGGATCTCTGAAGCCCATATTTGAGCACCATTTCTGTATTGTGTAACCTGCAAAAACCAAAAATTAGTGCTGATACCCTTTTTTGATAGTTCGTCTGCTCTAGTATTGTTATCTATAAATGTGACTTAAGGGCGGCTTATTCAATTTATTCCATAGATTCTTTGTTCTCATGAGCCAGCCCTATGATCCTGGTGTGGTGCTTTGTTCTCATGAGCCAACCCTACGATCCTGGTGTGGATAGAACTGATTTTCCAGAATTGGCATCAATGATCATTCTAGAGTCTCCATAGATATGGACCTCGTTCAAACCCATGTTGTGGGCAACCAATAAACCACTCCACAATGCCATCAACTCCGCCATGTTATTGGTGCCCATGCCCCCATTCCAACATATGTGAATCTTGTCTGCCTGAGAGATCTTGATCCATGCTCCACATCCCATCATTCCATCGAGACATGCTCCATCAAAAAAGATCGCTCTTATCCTTCGAGAGCGATCCCTCAACTTATCCACAGCAAGGTCCCGGTCATTTATCCACTTCATGATAGCAGAATGAATGTGGTGGATGGAGATACTTGAAGGATTGGCGATATAGTAAACATGGTTGAAGGGTTGGAAGGTATATTTTTTCAAGTAGATTAAATGGATTTGAATCTAACTCCACTCCACTTTGTGACTCCATCTTAAATGACTTTGTGACTTGACTTAGTAAAAATAGTAGATTCAAAGTAATAGAATCTAACTCCACACCACTTTGTGACTCCACTTTGTGAAAATAGTCAATTCAAAGTAATAAAATCTAACTCTATTGTGACTCCATCTTAAATTATCTATTTCGAATTTTGGCTTCTGTGATCCATCGTAAAATTGTATAGAATTCTTTCGATAATAATCACATTTAAATGAACTTTGTTGATGCGTTTCGAACCAACCAGTGTGGTTCATCATGAGGACTAGATGATCTGAATAAAACTAATCGTTATTAATCTATTTGAATTTTTAAAGTCAAACTAGTCATTATCATAAGTGTTAGTTTAGCCTTTTCTTTTTAAACTCAACGTCTAGATCTAATCTCTCACCTAGTCGTGATGATGAACCACACTGGTTGGTTGGAAAAGCGTAGACAGTTCATTTGAATGTGATTATTACCAAAAAAAATTCTATAAAAAATAAAATAAATAAATATATAAAATTCAAAATATATATATATATATATATATATATAAAATATTTATTTATTCTTTAAAAAAATTAAAGATAAATAAATAAATAAAATATAATTATTATTAAAAATTAAATAATTATTTCAAAATAAATAAATAAAATGTAATTATTATTTTATTAAAAATAAATAAATTAAAATAAAATAAAATAAATAAATACAATTCAAAATATATATATTAAATATTTATTTATTCTTATAAATTATTATATATATATTAAATATTTATTTATTCTTATAAATTATTAAATAATTAAGTGATCTGATTTTTAATTAACGTAATTTATTCTTATGTGATTTTTACCTATATGATTTTTACCAAAATATTTGAAAATAGTCAATTACATATAATTATTATTTTATTAAAAATAAATAAATTAAAATAAAATAAAATAAATAAACATATATATATTAAATATTTATTTATTCCTATAAATTATTAAATAATTAATTGATCTATTTTTAATTTACGTAATTTATTCTTATGTGATTTTTAATTGACGTAATTTATTCTTATGTGATTTTCACTGAAGTATTTCAAATACTTCAATTGAAATAGTCAATTGGCTGATTCTTAATTCTTAATTTATTATTATGTGATTTCTTAATTCTTAATTTATTTTTATGTGATTATCTAAACCCGTCGACCTAATTTATTCTTATGTTTCTCATGTGATTGATTTTTACAATGTGATTGATTATCGAAAGTGTCGACCTAATTCATGTGATTGATGATTGATCCTAATTTATTCTTATTCTTCATAAGATTTTTTACCGAAAGATTTTATTGTGAAAATAGTCAATTGAAAGGAATAAAATCTAACTCAGCTGGCTTGATATTTTCAAACTCTAACTCCACTTAAATATATTATATTTCAAACTCTAACTCCACTTAAACATATTATATTAAATTTTGATAGTAGATTCAACGGAATAGAGATTTTGATTTGACTCCATCTCCACTTTGTGAAAATAGGAGATTCAAAAAAGTAAAATCTAACTCTAATGTCTTAGATTTTTATATTAGTAGAATATTTTCACCTTGTGAAAATAGTAGATTCAAAAAAGTAAAATCTAACTCTAATGTCTTAGATTTTTATATTAGTAGAATATTTTTATTTCAGTAGATTAAATGGAATAGAATTTAACCCCACTTAAATTTAGTGGGAGATTCAACGGATTAGATATTTTTGGGAGATTCAACGGATTAGATATTTTTTATTTTTATTTCAATAGATTCTAGATATAGTAGATTTAACGGAATATAGTTTATTTTTATATTTTTCTTTCAGTAGATTTATATTGTATTTTAATATTTTTATTAAATGGAATAGAATCTAACTGCGCTGGTTAAGCTTTTGAATTTAAGATAGTTATCTTAAATTTTGATCGGTGAAATAGTAAATTCAAGTGAATAGAATCTAATCTAACTCCATTTGTTGGCAACTATCTTAATATCTTAAATTTTAAAATTTTAAATTTTGTTTTTAAATTGAAATATTTGCAAACGCGACTCTTGTTTACATAATGTTTTCACATATTAAATTAGATCGTTTGGGACCCTTCACCGTTTACAGGATATAAATCAATTAATTGTTCATAATAATTAAGATACCCCCTTTTTAAGCACCCTGGAAATTTGAAATTTGAAATTTGTATTAATTGTTTAAATGTCTGTTATAGCGATATCACCGGGTACTATGATAATTACCCTGCCTTAATTTACAGGGGGAAGGAGTTTGTTTGTCATATTGCATATAAAATGTATGCAGGGCGAAGGAGTAGATAGATGTTTGTAATTAATACAAAAGGAAAATTATCTAAGCACATTTATATATACAGTACAGATAAAAACCAGAGCTGTTTTAAGAGGGGCTCACTCGACATTAATGTCGACAACCTCGGACTCCACCTTGGCCTTTGGGATGGTAATATTGAGGGCACCGTTTTTCAACTCCGCCTTTATTTTCTCGGTTTCACAGTTATCAGGCAACAAGAGCCGAGTGTTGTAGCTGCTGTAACTCCTGGCCGATCAGGAGTCGTTTTCCTTCTCTTCTGTTTTCTGACCTCCTCCATATCTAGTCTCATCTTAATTTCATTATCGTCTTCCATTATGTCCCATGGGGTTCGAACAGCTAACGTGTTATCTGTTGATCTCAAAACACCCCGCGGCGAAGAAATAGTCGGAAACATGAAAGCGTCTTCGAAGAGCCCATCCAGTGTATCAAGCATCTGACGCATAGTCCTCATTGGAGAAAATGGATCTACCAGACCTGTAATTAGCACAACAGCACCAAAGAAAAAAAAAAAAACAGTGAGTAAAAGCTAAATGACCTGTAATTAGCACAGCAGCACCAAAGAAATAAAAACAGTCGGTAAAAGCTAAATGGCTGAATTATTAATCGGCCGAGTCTAATCGTTTTTTTTAAGAATTCAGGTAAAATTGTGATTTCTTGCACTTTTGAAGGTGTAAAGTACCTTGAAATTCCCTTAGGAACAAGAATTGGAACAATTGCCAAGAACTTTGCAATAGGAACTAGAACTTTGCATTTTTTTAATGTGTAAAGAACTCGAACAATTGCCAAGAACTTTGCAATAGGAATCTCTACCTCTACCACCAGATTCTTGTTAGATTCAAGAAAAAGAAATAACCACCAGATCCTCTACCACCTCTACCACCAGACTGAAGAAAAGAACAAAAAAAACCCCTCCAGATTCAACAAAAAGAAGAAGAAAAAAAAAAAAATTGACAGAGGAAAAAGAAAGAAAAATAAAATTGACTATGAAAAATGCCAAATGCCAGATTAAAGAAAAGAAATTTGACTATAAAAAATGCCTGATTAAAGAAAATTGACTATGAAAAACGGCAGATTAAAGACAATTGACTATGAAAAATGGCAGATTAAAGACAATTGACTATGAAAAATGCTGAATCTGCCCAGCCTTACCGAACGGCGAAATGTCGGTTACCCTTTCCACCGTCTGGAGCTTCTGGTCAGGGACTTCTTTGCTTCTATTCTGCACTTCATGGCGCATTCATTGCTACTTTCTGCTCTGACCAGGGGAACATTTGGACGCCGCAAATTAGGAGAAGAGCTTAACACCGCCCCATTGGACCGCAGCCTTTTGCCAGTGGGGCAAAAACTAGCGACATTTAGAAGGCGTGGATTGGGGATCGGAGTAGCTCCATTTCTGGAGGATATTGGAGATGAAGTAGACACAGTTGCAGGCTTGTACATGTTAGAGAAGACGCAAACTGCCATTCCTTAAAAAACCGAGCCACACCTGTGGAAATGCAAAATTCTAAGAAACATTTGTCAAAAGCCACAAAATTTACACAAATTTCATTACAACTTCCATGAAGTAAAGAGAATCCATCAATCCATATGGTATATATAATAAAGCAGAATGTGAATTTAATTCGCTCGAAAGAGGAGAAACCGTAAAGTTCTTTCACGAAGGGGTGAAAATAAAAGGAAGTGTCTTTCGTTCGACGAAACGAACGCTGATGGGACAGCTCCGAGACATCTCTCCGGCGACCTCCGCGGCTTTCCGGATAGGATGTGCACCCCGTCCAATACGAACGGCGGACAAAACCCCAACTCTCGAACGGTGGACCCCGCGCCTTCCGCCACCTCGCTGCCTCCGGGCCGCTCCTCCCTTTTGCAGTGGCCAAGCATGCTGCGTCCATCTCATACTATCAGTCCCATCATGCATCATCAATTTTGAATTTGTAATTGGGCGTGATTTGATATCGTTTTGCTATTCAAAGTAGATGGACCATCGCCAATTTTTCCGACTCTGTTCATGGATACCATACCCAAGTGAAAAGCTTCGTGCAGTTGGTTGTTTTGGAATTGTGAACATCCCTCCATTGAAAAACCTCTGTATTCTCCTATTTTTATCATATTTTTCCTCTGTAAATCACCTAGCTGGTATTGTGATAGTTTTATTGATTGATTGTCTATCCATAGTTTCCGCAAGCGATTAGACAGTATATCAGTGTTATAGAAATAATAGATATTTCAACAATGGTTTCTTGTATTTTCCTCTAATATTTTATCATCCAAAGAATGGCCGGCCTTTGGTCTTATGGGTTTACAGAGATGGGCTGCGGTATCCAGCACCCGGAGCAGAAATGTTATTAGATTTCGGCAGTGTTTCAAGGTGAGAGCAATGCAGGCCTCTGGCGCCGCAGCGGCAATTTCAGATCACAGTGATATGAAACCAAAAAGTTTGTATGAAGTACTGGAGATAGGCCCCGCGGCAACTGCAAAGGAAAAAAAGGGCTTACAGAAAGCTCGCGCGGCAGTTTCATCCAGATCACGCCATTAAACATTTAAAATATTTTAACCCTTAATTTATATGGTACCCCACCCTAATTCAATGTCTTTTGACACATTAAATTTTAGTTGATGTCTCCATTTGGGCCTAAGGTTGAAAGAGGAAGTGGATGGTCACAAGAAGTAAAACTTTTTAAGATGCTCATGCAAATTCACTCTCAAGAAAGACCCTTTTAAATTTAGAATTAAATAATTGATTTTAACTACTTATATTAAAAATTATATCTCAACAATAATATGTATTTGAAGAATGACAAAAATTAAATGAAAAGATTTACATAAACCCATTCTCACATGACAATTGAAAAATTGGGTAATTTGCTCAATCATAAAATCCACAATTCAAATAAAACTCATAACAAAAATATTACAACAAATCCATAAACCCAACACAATTATAATAACACAAATTTCTATTAAACTATATTTCCTTAAAAACCAATTTTTTATTAAAAACAACAATTAATTTTATATCTAAAATTATATACTTTGTTTAAATCATTTATATATTTAAAATATTTTAACCCTTGAACATTTGCATACTTTAAACCAAACTAATCAATAAAATTTCATTTTCTATACAAAAATTTAATTAAATTAAATACATTTTCAAATTTTATAGGTCCCAATTCATTTGCAAATCCAGCTAGCTACTTGACATCGACCAAGTTTCATTAATTTATATGTAACATTAATTTATCCACACTTCATATTAAATTTTATTCCTGGTTTGCCCGCACAGATAAATTACTCTCATTCATTTGCACTTTGTTGGCCCAGATATTTAAAATGCATCTACCAATTTTGTTGGTGGTTTCATGGTTTTAGGAATTACAAAGAAAATTGATTCTAGTAAAAGCAACACTGAAACCTACACACTTGCCAGAAATTAAAAGTAATTTACACATTGTCAAATATCTATTTGATCCTGTACCTATCCCCTGGATGGGTTCACGAGTGGGTTCACGAGTATGGGGAAAATTTTTGGTAACTTTAATTCACATATTTAAAATAACATAAATTCTTTAAAAAAATTAGAATAACATAATGATTTCTGATTATAAAAAACAAAAATAGTCATCAAGAAAAAGGTAGAGTATAAATATTGAAGAACCGAGGAAAACGCTTTACAGAAAAAGCTGGGAAAATTTTGCAAATGTACAATAAAACAGTGATGCTACTGCTTTTTTAATCGATTCGAGGATAGAAATCCTCCTCCAAAAAAGAATGTATATATACATTGAAAAAATCGAAACAATACGCACACATATACATAGTTAATTATGTATATAATCGCCTCAAAATTTTCAGATGACAAATGGAGATCACCAGCATTGATCTGATTCCCAACTCGGCTCCATATGACCAGAATATCTACTCTATAAGCTGGGGGCTGCCCATTACTCGCTCTGCGCCACGTCTGGCCATCAAAGCCCCGCACTGGAGCCGAAAGCTTGCGGTCGTATGGATGCGACAGAATTACATACGCATTGTGTATCTTCAAAAATATCTGGGTCTTCTCATCTTTTTCCTCGGGAGAAGCCGCGTGATCTGGATGAAACTACCGCGCGAGCTTTCTGTAAGCCCTTTTTTTCCTTTGCAGCTGCCGCGGGGCCTATCTCCAGTACTTCATACAAACTTTTTGGTTTCATATCACTGTGATCTGAAATTGCCGCTGCGGCGCCAGAGGCCTGCATTGCTCTCACCTTGAAACACCGCCGAAATCTAATAACATTTCTGCTCCGGGTGCTAGATACCGCGGGCCGTCTCTGTAAACCCATAAGACCAAAGGCCAGCCATTCTTTGGATGATAAAATATTAGAGGAAAATACAGCAGAAGAAACCATTGTTGAAATATCTATTATCTCTATAACACTGATATACTGTCTAATCGCTTGTGGAAACTATGGATAGATAATCAATCAATAAAACTATCACAATACCAGTTAGGTGATTTACAGAGGAAAAATATGATAAAAGTAGGAGACAGAGGTTTTTCAATGGAGGGATGTTCACAATTCCAAAACAACCAACTGCACGAAGCTTTTCACTTGGGTATGGTATCCATGAACAGAGTCGGAACAATTGGCGATGGTCCATCTACTTTGAATAGCAAAACGATATCAAATCATGCCCAATTACAAATTCAAAATTGATGATGCATGGATGGGGCTGATGGTATGAGATGGACGCAGCGTGCTTGGCCACTGCAAAAGGGAGGAGCAGCGAGGAGGCAGCGAGGTGGCGGAGGGTGCAGGGTCGACCGTTCGAGAGTTGGGGTTTTGTCCGTCGTTTGAGTTGGACGGGGTGCACATCCTATCCGGAAAGCTGCGGAGGTCGCCAGAGAGATGTGTCCACTTTCTAATCCATTTTTCACTTAATCCAAGCTACGGGAAGTCAAATAGTATGGACGGGGCGACTCTCAAGGTCGAATTTGTCATAAAGCAATGGTTGAACGTTCTCCTCTTGAGCGAGTTTGCGTAAGAAGGGGATTAGTGCTTTGAGCCCCACGTCGGTGTTGAGACCCTGGAAAGAAAGTACGATGGGGATGCCATTGCTTTGCTGAAACTCGTAGGAAATGGGGGTGTCATCAATCATAATTACTCTGCTCAGATCCCTTCCCAGGTGATACAGGTCCTTAACATACTTTCCATCCACATGGCAGGCTGAATCTCTGTAAAGCCTGAAGTTAATGAAGTTCTGGGGGTCAATCTGGTCCAGGAAGTAGCCCGCTCTACTTTAATGCTCAGAGTGAACACCACCATCTCGAATATCTCCGCCATCTCTTTTAAAAAGCTATATAGGTCGGGCCTCTTGTAAATATACAACTTCCTTTGTTTACCAGTATTAGGCCATGTCTCCACGGTTTCGAAATATTCCGACCCTTCATTTACGGGCAACTTTTCATTGCACTCCACTACAAGGATTTTGTTCATATACAGAACCAGAGTGTGGCGTAACCCACCAGCGGGTGGAAGAAGAGGCAGAGAATGCAAGGGCGGTGTAATTATAGTCGTCACCTTGGGAATCGGGATTTTGTGGGTGGCAACAACTTTTGTGAGGCAATCGAAAAGCCTTGGGAGCTCTCGGTCAGGTGGGTTGCCGTTATACCATCTCACAGGAATCGCATTGTGGCGATGAAGGACGTAAGCGAAAGGGCAATCGTCTATTATGATGACCTTCCCAAGCTCCCTCCCCAACCGACACACATCTTTCGTCAGTTGAATATCTTCCAATTTTTTTAGTATTGATTGATCTCTCACAGCTTGCACTTCAAACACTCTATTATTGCTGATTTCAGCAGATCTATGAATCGATAATTCATCTCTACCTCTATTTTTCCACCAGTTTACAAAGATTTTGTGTATGTGTTTTCCACATCTACATAAACTTTTCTGTCTACTGGTTTCCCCATCTTTAATGGACTTTGGTATTTCAATTCTACCTTCCCCTGAGATTATTCCAATAACCTGCTCAACTCCATATTGAACTTTTTTCTGGGCACTTCCATTTCCAATTATACCTTTAGTGTTTGTCCCAACACAAGGTATACGAAAAACGGTTCCATCAGTTCAATTTTTGGATGAGATGGTGGGTTCTTAAATATCTGTATTACATTAATTTTACTAATTGTACCAACAATTTTCTTCAAATCTTTCTCATCTGCTTCTTTATCAAGACCACGTATAAAAATTTCAAATTGCTTTTGTTTATTCACCTCCTTTAAGGGGGCAGGAATGTCATTAATTTCATGTTCATCATCTTTTTCAGCTTCTTCAACAATTTCTTAACTAGCAGGCACATCATTATTTTTTGGATTAGTTTCTTTATTTTTAAGATCACTTTCATTTCCATCATAATTTGGAATTTTCATAACCTGATCTTCTACAGAATGTAGTGATTCTTCATGAGTATCTTCATCTAAATCCTCATTTTGATGTATATCCGCTTCATCTTCTTCATCCTTATTAAGGATTTCTTCATAAATTTTCTTAAGGCGGGTTGTAACTTCTGCACATGAATTTTCTAATCGCTAAAATACTTCTTGAATTTTATTAATTTTTTCACTTTCTTCAGGATCTTCACGTAATGGCACATTGTATGGTAAAAAATGTTCATAGGCTTGTATACTACGTTCATAGGCTTGTAAGACTATATTGTGCGACATGGCTCCGATACCACTGAAGCAACAAAACTTGTATGCTTGTGACTTTAATTGTAAAAATACACAAGAGGTATTTATAATAATAATTTATTAATAAAATGTATGATAAGATGATTGAATGTTACAATGAGGCCCTGCTTATATACCTACGCAGGTGGCCTTTCACGACTGGGCATGTCTTTTAGACATGTGCTTTCACTAACTTAATGACTATTTTACATAATCCCTATTTAACTATTAATAACTATATTAATTACATCTGTTATGAATTATATTCATAACAACCACTTTAGCTACTCGGAGGAAGTATGAAGCAATATCTTCTTCATCATTCATTTTCAAACTCTCGAATTGTCTTCTATAGGTTTGAAGCTTTGCCTTCTTAAATTTGGAGTCCCCATCATACAGGGAAACCAACTTATCCCATACTTCTTTGGTTGAGTCACAATTCATGACTTTTGTGAATTCAGAATCGGTAATTCCACTAGTGATGGAATTTAAAGCTTTGGCATTAGCAATGTAGGCTTTTCTTTCGTCTGGATCAGTAGGAAGACCGGAGGGAGCTTTGTACCCATCCAAAACATAGTGTCATACTTCAAGACCAAGAGACATTAGATAGTAGGACATCCTCTTTTTCCAAAAACCAAAATTTGTTCCATCAAAGATAGGCAGCTTCACTGTTGCTTTTATGTTCTTCATTATGCCTAAGAATCCTTCTTCTAGCTGTTAGGCTGATAATGAAGAAGCTAGCTCTGATACCAATTGTTGGAAATACTGAGAGGGGGGTGAATCAGTGTTTATTTTCAATTGTTAATTTTTTCCAGTTAGATTCTTCACAATTAAAAAACAGAGAGGTGTATAATAATGATATTATTAAGGATTAATAAGAACTTCAATCCTTTTTCAAATAATTGAGTACAATAAATGTGTGAGGGCACCAACCCTTCAATGAATCAGGCACCAACCTGTTGCCAAGCACCAACTTGGACTTTGATGTGGCTCCGACCTCTAGGGCTTCGACCCTATCCTTCCAAGGCTCCAACCTTGCGTTTAGAGGCACCAACCCCTAGGACACCAATCCTTTTGATAGAGAATGTTAATAGTACTTACTTGAATGTCCTTGACATAATTCTTCACTGTTTAGTCACTTCCAAAATTCTTCACTGTCCACTAGTCTTCATTACTGCACTTCAATTAATCCATCAATGATGCTGTCTTCATTGTCCAAGAAGAAAGTATCACTGTTCCAACACAAGGCCTGAGATTACTTCAATAAAATATTGACTACTTCACTGTAGTCCTTCAATAAGGACAACTTTCAATAAAAACCTTAATTCACCATTCTGAAGTTGGCTCGAGGTTATATGATGATCACATGTTTGAGGTTCTGTGATAGTCCAAGCACTGCAGTAAGAGATCCGAGAGTCTCGTTGTTTGTCCACAATTTCGAGTTACGGGAGTGTATAAAGAAACCGAATCTCAAAGGTTCACCATATGCGTCATTTACTGTTTCAAGTATGGAGGCCGAGGTCAATTATCTCATGTTGAAACAGTTTCAAACCAGAATTCTGGTTAGGGCACACAGGTTCTGTAATTTCTACACCACGTCCAAGCTTAGCTCCAATCAACCCACTGTAATTTCTGCACTAGGTCCAAGCTTAATCATGCCACTATAATTTAATTCTTCCAAATGTATTGCAGACAGGTATTGTGGTTTAATCACAGTGTTTATCTCTTCCTTAGGTCCGAATAATAAGCCCAAATGATATCTTGAAGCTTCCTTATTATAGTTCACGAGATGTGAACTTGTCTTCACTGCTCTGTATTTTCTTGACCGAAAATTATGATTGAGCAATGAAGTAGATCATTATATTTATAGTGGATTTTGTTAATCGAACGTCAAAAACCATGTCCCTAAGCCAAGCTGACCTTAGGAGCAAGAACAAGTCGGCTCAAAAGGAAAATAATAATTTCTTAACTTCAAAAATTCATATCTTTCAAACCACAGGGAGTTTTGGGGCAGATGAGGGCTCGTTGGAAAGAGGAGGGAGTCTTCTTCAAGATGTACAAGGGCTCACTTTGATAACCTTCCTTCAATGTCCCCAAAAACCATTTTTCTTGCTGACTGTCCTTGTATTCCCGTGCATAAAAAATTATGGACAGTGAGCCTTTATTTTCTTAAATATTTTGCCCTAGTATTTCTTGTGCATGGAAGGATAGTAGCTTGAACATAGCTCCTATGGATATATTCATGCAATAATCATTAATGATATTTCCATCAATCCCAATTATTGACCAACATAGACTACGTCACCCTTCCTTCTACGTGAATCTGCCTCTGAAAACTGCGCTGTCACTTTTAGATCTGCGTTTCTGCTGCTTTTCCAACTGCTTCTTGCAGCTAGAACCTTCAGATTCTTGCTGGTGACTCTCCTAGATCTGCAATCACTTTGATACCATGTGGAAATTTCTGAATCTTTACACTTTATGCAAAAATTATTTACTGTTAATCTGGTTATGCTCCTCCTACTTAGACAAGTTATTAACTTAATAAATTCAAGTTAAAATCAAAGCAAAACACATAACAAATCTCCACCAATCTAGATCTAGAACAATTTCATGCACACATAGACAAAGTGACACAGTTATTTCTGGACAAATAGTCCTCGGAAAAAACCCAATGTGAGAAAACCGGTCTCTGGCTGCTAGAGGGTTTTATTATTAAGAATTCTCTGAATACAACAAGCCCGGGTTCCAGATCTGTAAAACTCGACAGAGAAATATTAGATCTACAACTCACTGGTTGATCTAGGGTTGCAAGAGAGATCTTGCTTCGGAGTTCGAAATGGAAATTGGCTTGATGCATTACTTTTTGGGATTGTTGGTGTGGCAGGAGGAGGGGCATTTCTTCCCGAGACAAGGGAAGTATATTGTGGACATTCTTAACAGATTTTACATGGAGGATTGCAAACCCATGTCTACACTTATGATCACTAACTGGAAGAAGCTTCACGCTTTAGATTCCAAGTTGGTGGATCCTACTCTGTATAGAGAACTGATTGGTTCTTTGATGTATTTGGTCAACACTCGACCAAATACATGTTTTGCAGTTAACAAGATGGGTCAGTTCATGTGTAAACCCAGAAGAGTGCACTAGGTGGCTGTAAAACACATTCTTTGTTACTTGCAGGAGACAGTGGATTTTGGTCTGGATTATAGACAGGGAGATGGAGTGAGACTGGCAGGGTACACTGATTTAGATTGGGTAGGTTGTGCTTCTGATAGGAAGAGCACTTGAAGGTGTTGTTTTGGGTTGGGTTCGACAGTTGTTTCGTGGTTCAGCTGAAAGCAACAGTCAATTACATTGAGTTCAATAGAAGTAGAGTACATGGTAGCCGATTTGGCTAGTTGTGAGGCCATATGGCTTTGCAAGATGTTGTTTGGCTTATTTGGTCAGGCATTGAGACCTTCAGTGATTTACTGTGATAATCAGAGTTGCATTAAACTCACGGAGAATTCAGTTTTTCATGACAGGTCAAAGCATATCGGGATCAAATATCATTTCATCAGAGACTATGTCCAGAAGGGAGTTGTAAAGCTTGAGTATGTTTCCACAGATGAGTAGGTAGTGGACATTTTGACCAAAGCCTTACCATGGGGCAAGCATGTCTATTTCAGAGACAAGATGGGAGTGGTGAGGAACACTTTCCTCGGTAAGAGGGAGTGTTAAAATTTGGGTGCCAGAGGACAAGTGGTTCCCTAAGGCTTTGATCTTTGGCCTAGGGAAAAGTGTCTAAATGTATTTGTACTTTTCTCCTAAAGTGACTTTATAAGTGGTAAAGTCAAATCTAATTTTAAAGTGACTTTATAAGTGGTAAAGTTACAATCTAATTTTAAAGTGACTTTATTAAAGTCAATGAAAAATTAGAAAGTGAAAAAGTGACTATGGAAATAAAAGGCTTTAAGTGGGTCTTTATTTAAGTGGGGTGAATTAAAAAATAGAAAGTGAGAATTAAATGCACATTTATTCTCAGCCCTTGATCTAAAGCTATCTCAGCCATTGGATTTAGAGATTCCCCAAAAGTCACTTAGGATTAGGGTAAAAGGAGAAAAGAAGAGAAAAGGTCATTCAATCTTTCATGAGTATATTGAGAGAAAAAGAGAAAGAGAGCAAGGATATTTTCTGAGCAGAGAAGAAGAGGAGAGTAGCAAACCTTGGCACACATCCCAAGGCATTATTTCAGCAGTCCGTACAACAGGATAGAGGTACGATTTTCAAGGCAGCTTGGCATGAAAATCGAGGAGAGAAGGTACAACATTTATTGCAACATTTTCAGGCATGAATTTCGAGCTCCGTACTGCTGGGTTTCAACACAGAAATCGAGGTAGTGTTTAGGATTGTTCTAGCATGCATTTCGAGGTAGGTCATACTGTTGTTTTTGGCACGCATTTCCAACAAGTCCTTACAATTGTTTCGACACAGTTTTCAAGGTTGTCCGTACAACATTCAATGTTGTAAATTTTGCTGTAAAAATTATGTTTTGTTGGCACATTTTTCGAGGTGGAGGTCAAGCACAGAAAACAAGATAAGTAAATTTGTGGTTGCTGGAATTTTATTGTGTATTTCTATTTCTCTATAAAAGCATATTCAAAAATAAAGAAGAGCTATCAATCTAGTTTTCCCTAAGAGTTGTAGGGGGTTTTTCCAGGGTCACATTGACCAAAAATCACTGTCATTTTCTGTGTGTGGCTGTTCTATTTGCTGTGTTTTTATTTCTACGTTTCAAGCACTTGTGAAATCTCCAAATTTGTGTTTTCAGAAATATATTTCATTTCCAGAATTTTTGAATGTATGGTTATGGGAAAGGGCATTTAACTAAATTGGAGTGATAAGGTGAAACTGAAAACCAGAGTGGGAGTGAAATTTCTACAAAATTTCTTGAAATTTGGAGGATACCTTGAGGAGACACCAGCGCAGTAGAGGCTAGGAGATCGAACTATTTCTATGGCTACTTTGTCGGGAAAATGATGCCCTAGGTGGCCCAGCGTGGCTAGACCTAAAAAAGAGGAGAAAAGGTGAAGAAAAAAGGTTTTAAGGTGATCACCTTATGGTGTATCAGTTCCTAATTCCTTTGGGGACATGGATTCAAGAAGAATTATGAGGAAGGATATTGCTTCTAGCTCAAAGAGGCTCTAAGGGCAACTTCGTCCAACATTAGGGCAAATAAGAAAGTGACCTTAAAGCGTTTATACTTCACTTGCAAATGGAGATGGCTTATCAAGATAACTTCGATCTTTAGGACAATTCGTTCAACAAACATGGCCCATACATAGAGATATGCTATATAGAAACATATTTCCACAATGAAGCAGTAAATGCATGTAGTAATTAGCCCTAAAAAGCGAAAATCCCATGATCAATGTATGTGACAAAGTAAAAGAAAATAGATCAATATCGTACTTACATGTAAGGGAATATATCCAACCATCAATAAATTTTCCAATAAATAAGCTCCAAGATAAGAAAATCCCAATTCAAACATCAATATTCATCCATGCTCCAATTCGTACTCCAAGAAAGAAATGCGAAGTTCTCAAGAGAGACAATGATCTAATCCAAGTGATGATAAAAAATGAATTCATGTCTCTCCTATTTAGACACTCATTAGGAGTTCAAATTACCTAATTGGGCCTACATTAGCCCCTAAAATAAAATAATGTGCAAATTAACTAACTTTTGGTGACAAGCTCACCAAACTAGCTCACAAATAAAATAATAAGCCTCTCAAGAGGTCAAATGATAAACAATGCATGTCGCTGGGCCCTCCAAGAGGCCCGATGAGGTCCATAAGTGCCATAATGATGAACAGGACCCTCAAAAGTGATAAACAAGGGGGTGGCCCCTTTCTTCTCCAAACAATAAACTTGTGGTGCTCCCAGTGGGTGTGGGGGCACACTAGTAACCTCATGGGTCTCCAAGTAAGTCAAAGATGCCTGTAGACCATCTGTAAGGGCTCAGATGATGGAATAAATGATGCCACATCAGTGTACAAGAACTGGGTCACCTACCAAGTGTATGGTGCAACTGTGGGGCCAAGTAGGCATGGTGTACCAGTTGCATCTTTCTCGTCCAATAGGTGGATCTCGAGAAATCTCTGTACATGTATGGGGATCCGTGGAGTGTTTTCTACTGTCGTGGAGGCCCATGTATCTCTACACGCACCCTATATGTGCTAATGTAGGCCTTTGGGGAGTTAGGACCCCATATAGGGAGACCAAAATCAGGATGGGCACCATATGTAATCTTGCATAAGATCCAATGCTTTCCAACACAACATGTCATTAAAAGTAATCGGGTAAAAGAGCTTACAAACCACGGACAATAAGTGAGCACTTCATAATGGCATGCCCTTCCATAGTGGGCTTTGACATGTGCAAATGTCTCCAAGTTCCAAAGGGGGTTACCCAAGTAACTTATTAGGTGGTTTCTTCTTTTAGAGGGGATGGTATGTTCAAGGTACATTCCTCAAGTGGTGGTGGCATGTGATAAAGAGGTGAATGGAATAGGGAATGGGAGGGGAAATCCTGGGCCACATATCGGGGTGCAATGGTAGCTAGAATAAGGGAAGCCCACACCTGGGAATATAATGTATAGGAGGGAGCAATCGTGGTACATGAGGTGCCCCGACTTTGATTTTTCCACCCTTCTGTATATGCCTTTTTCCTTTTATGATTTTTATTTGATTAACTGCTTAGGGCTCAAAGGATAAGAGCATGATGTGTAAGATATAGTAGTGGATACCCCCTTCTAGGTAGGGTGATTCATTGGCCTCCAGGGGTTGGAACAATCATGGGTTCCTGAATGATAAAGGAGGCTCATCTAGGGCTTATGGAACCAGGGTGATGGCCATGGGTATGGGGTAGTGCTCACGTGTTAGATATGTTTGTCTCGACCATCTTTTGCATCTTGTGGTACATTTTCCTATTGAATGTGGGCATTTATGATTTACTTCTCTTTTCAACTACTTCAATCTTTGGGGCATCGTTCCAAGCTTGAACCAAGGTGGGGGCAAGGGAAAGGGGAGGCTAGCCCTATGTGGACCCATTGAAGAAATGTGGACTTAGGTGGGAAAGATTATGAATGGGGTTATAATGAATGGAAGGGAAGATATATATGTGGATGAGGGAATGGGGACCACGCAAACAAAATCGGGGTTTCCCAAGTAGTACCACCCTAAAAGCAAATGGTCAGTAAAGGAGATCCCATGAGACTAAAATCCAAAGGTTACATCCAAAAGTGGTCAAGGGGACAAAAGCACAAGCTAAGCCCACTCTTTCTGCTGAATCTCCCCATTACTCCATGCCCAAAAGTGTCCATGATAAGAAAACTTAATGCTCAATTATCAAATGACAAGACATACCTTTAGGTTTGGGAGGCCACCTTCAAAAATATGATCATGACAGATAGGTGAGGGACCACATGGCTGGCTCAGGTGGCGGAGAAATGACACAACAAGCTAGTTGGTGGCTGCTGGCTGCCAGCTGAGGACCATCTTGAAGAAAAAATTTATCCTACGGATATCACCCACGAAGTGGTGGTTAATAGGTCTGTCAGGTACAAGAGAAACCAAAGACGTTTTTGCATGCAAGAAATCATTGCTAGAAGAAATTTCATCGTCCACCCAAAGGGTGAATGCATTAAGTTCAAATGAAATATCAATTTCCCTCAGAAAACCTGCATTCCTCTTGAACAATTTAGTGGCTGCGAATTCAATGTCCTCGATCTCCCTTGTGAAATCAAAATCCTTAACATGTTGTTTGTGCTAATAAAAAGTATTTGTATTATTTTTCAAAGCATCATCTGACCAGTAATTTGGGATATTTTCTTCAACTACATCATTTGTTTTATTATATGGGTAAACTTTCTCCACCCTTTCTATATTCTGGCCATCCCTTTAACCCATAAAAACATACACATATGAACTTTCATCTTCTTCACTTATCTCTTTTCCAGTTAAGTCATGTGCAGTAGAACCTGCAACATGACTTGATTTCTCAACTGTGAGACCCTTTGTGTGGTCTAGCATATTTTCTTGTGTTTCTCCCTTGCTTGACTTTTGCAGGCACCCGTTTGATTCTGGTTAAGAGGGCATAGCCATGTAAAATGACCTGGGTGTGCCTTGGCCCATGCTTCAGCGTGTTCTATCCTTTGTGTGAGGTTCTCGCTATGTTCTTCACACTTCCACCAAAAATATGCGTACTCCTCCCCAAGGAGGAAACTTATTCAAACTGCCACATTTTTCAAATCAACCCTCCAGGCTGGCGAGAGAGCTAGCTTCAATACCACTGTAATGCCCCTAGGGAATTTTTTTCCCTTAGGGTTTTTAAGAGCATAAGAGAATATTACACTAATATCATAGCATCCCTTTCAACTCAACACAAATGACATTGAATTTACAACATTAAACAAGCAAATGGATATTCTAACAATACCAACAGTGCACATTAGTTTACAATCTCCATAGATTCACTTCCTAGAGTTGTTACAACACTCAATAATTAAGAACAACAGCACACATAGGGATTACAATACTAATTTTCAATACAACTAATAGCTTACAAGTTCTTTTTGTTATTGCTATTTGCCTGCACAATTCCGCTTTCTTGCTGCCTATTATTATTAGTGAACCCTAACGACCATGTTTTTCTCTGCTGCCTCAAGTGTTGTTGTTATGAGAGGCCACTGTCACTAAAACCCCTCAAACATGGACTACAATCACCGAGTAAAATTTTGTAGCCAGATTGACTTTAATTAGATTTGTATCAGAGGTCCACACTACCTCAAATAGGGATACAGAAGAGCTTCACTGCCAAACTTGTTGCTTAACTCATCTCGCTATTATTGGAGACCCTTCCTCAAGTGAGCTACATGCCCTGGGATGAGTACTTTCTACCCTTGTGAACGTTTTAACAAGAAAGCTACCACTGAACGTCTAATTGTTATCAAGATGAGGGCTTCGTTGCCTTGTTTGTGACCCATTTTTCTAGTAATTTACTCCTTTGAGTCAGTCACTCGTCCTAGATCAGGCTGTGGCTCCCTCGCTGCCCCAGAGCAGGTCTCAGGTGACTGACGCTGCCATGGAAGTGTGGCCTCAGGGTGTTCTGTAGCCACAAGATGGCTACTCCACTTTATTGTCTCAGGATAAGTGGCTTCCAAGCGTGGGTGAATTTGGTTTCCCTAGCCTTCTCTACCTCAGAAGGTGCCCTCGCAATGGGCCGTTGTCACATATAGAAATATAGAGACCCTCACTGCTATCCACTTAGCCTCATAAATCATTATGCTGCCTCAAGACAGTCCTTGCTTCATCAAAATATATCAACGATCCTTGCTGCATCAAAATATATCAATGATCCTTGTTGCCATAGAAATTAGCCCTTTAAAGATCCTTATTTCCATGAATGAGTGAAAGAATGTTGCCTTATAAAACATAGTAAGGAAAAGGGACTAACTAGGGTGGAATCTTTCACCACTGAAGATTAGTCAAAGAAATAAGGGTCTTAAAACCCTCAAAAAGACCTCAGAGCCTCAACTCATTAGATCAAGAACAATATCAATAATCCAGGATGCCTGCCTCACAATGACTTTTCTTCCTTATATAAGTTTCCCTGTGGTTTCCCTTTTAATTTCAAATTAAAATAATCTTTTAAGTTTCCCTCCAAAACCCCCTTTTAAATTAATTAATTAATTTTACTTTATAAGAATGGGCTTTACCCCCTAAGTAACATTAAACCACCTTTCCCTTATAAATTAGACTAACCTACGGGAATTAGATAGGTGACTAAGTCCTCTTGGGCTTCATTTCATAAGGGACATTACAAGATCAATGATTGAGATTATATTGTCTAATTCACTTTAATATTGTAATTTACTTATCATTAGACTTAGGCCTAATAGCTCTCAATAGTTTTACTTTTCCTAAGTTGAACTTAGGAAGGAAACAAAAAAATCACTTATACCTCGCATGCAAGCACCTAGAGAGCCAAATCAAAGTCTTCTCCATTGTTAAGACACAAGGCTAGAAGAATACCTTCCACAGCTACTAAATTCAACACATTTGGCCAATATCATCGAACACACATACTCATAAAGAAAAACTGTTATTTGGGAAGGTTAACCAACCAATTTACTATTCATTCTTCATGTGTATTTATACATTGAAAGGATGGTTGGTGTGGTTGTACCTGCTCCAACTTATCATTTGTTATATTTACTTAATATATTTACCCTTTATTACACACATTTACTTAATGTCTTATATTAAAGTATGATGACTATTACATTAGCCTAATAGGCCTCTCAATAGTGCCATAGTACGTAGGTTCTAGCTGTCCACAATGAACAAATATTGGTGCACATTCGTAATGGTTGGTGTTGTGAGCGGCAAGGGAAAATGAACTATGGGATGTGGAAATGACAGAGCTATAAATGGATGATCAAAAGACAACAACACAACAACTAATGCACAAGCTAAGAAACCAGATTCGCCTAAAGGCCAACGTATCCCGAATCCCCGTATCGGATATGCTACATCCCCGATTCGTACCAGATTCATCGGGTACGTCCGTATCCCCATATCATACTGTAGATCAGTTTATGTGGCTCATTGGGACCCATTTTTAATGGTGCTTCACTATTGGCCTCCCTCCCCTATTTCTTGAAAATATTTTTCGGTTTTATTCTCCCGTAACTCCTCCTACTTACCAAATATTTAAGTTGATAGGGATTGTAGTATGGGCTTTTGCAAGATTAATGGATTTTTTAACTAAATTTTATCAATGAAATATTAATATGTATTGCACATGAATGTTCATAGTCAGTCCTAAATCAACGGATTCAGAGGTAAGATAATATTTTTGCCCCATTTCTTAATAAATCCGTTTTGGATTAAGAAACTTAATTAAACATGACTGACAAAAATTTTTGTTGTTGGTAATGATTCAACCATTGTTCATCTCTATTTGAACTCTCTAATTCTTATTGGTGTATACTGACCATATTTTTTTTGGTCATGCTGTAATAGTTTTCTTCAAAATTTTCGGTTAGTCTCCTCACTTTATAAATGGTTATAAATTTAGGAAAGATTTAAAATTAAAATGAATGTTGATTTGCCTCCTCTTTTGATGGATAATTTCTCTCTCAATTGTGCTCATTGCATTTCCACTTTGATATAACGATAGGAAAACATGAACATGAAAGACACACCTAGACAATATTGTGAAGAACAAAGGTTTAATGTTCGTGGAATAATTTTATACATTATGAGAGTTTCTAATAAGAATATTACGACTATGTCATTATTCTAACTGGTGAAAATGCAAAGTACATTATAGAAGCAAGATAAAAGGGCGACAAATTGTGCCATTTCCAGTAACCCTTCCTAGCTTGTTTTCTACTGGAATCCAGTTGAAGATTACAGAACTGTTTAACAACACCTTGTTTTTTTGGAGTTTTTCCTGCCCTAGTGTTCTTTTGCCTTCATATTGGTCTATGGCCTTGCCAAGCTGCATTTTACTAAAATTTCGGGTGATTAAGAGTACTTTTAACTCACCAAATTTTGGCAAGAGTTCGTAGTAAAAGTGCATTTTGTCACATATTTAGTCTTCTTCCAAGTTATATATAGGCTCATAGGAAGTACATTCGTATTGAGCTTTTGAATTTGCAATCATTGGTAATCCTACCAAGAAAAAAAGAGCTTCCGATTTAGCATCACCGATAATCATGACAAGAACACAACTTACTTTTAAAATGATGAAAATGGTTTATGTCCCTCAAATGAATTCGTGCTTAGCAATCTTTGAGATGAGCTTAGTGGTAGTGTGACAGTCACTGCACACATGGAGGTGCTTCATAAGCCTTGCAGGTGTACCAGGCCCTGTGTTGATCAGTCCAAGTGCAATAGCTAGCTTCTCACTATGGCTACTGACCATCCCTTGCTTCACCTCCTCTTCAACATGGTGCAGCCCAAAGTTTGTGCTAGGTGAATACCCTACATCTTTCAGAAACTCAACCAAAGTTCCCAACATTGAATTAATCTACTCAGCTGGGAGATGTAGTCTGTGTCCTACCACAAATGTATGAACTCTCTTTTCACTATACAGCTGCATGCCAGTGATTTTCTCAACCCTTTTCTTTTATCATTGTTTTGGCCCTTGTTATATTACCCCACTTGCTTGCCTGGGCATGAATTTTTAACAACAGTACATGATTTCGAGAATTCTTCGACTTTATTTCAAAAATTTGTTGTTCAACATGTTCTCCTAGTACAAAATTGCTATGAACAACAAGAAAACACCCCCACACAACAGCATTAGGTTCTAATGGCATCTTCTTAATAAATTTGAATGCTTCTTCTGCATGCCTAGCATGTCCAAGCGTGTCGACTGGGCATGCATAGTGTTCAACATTGGGCTCAATGCATAGAATCAAAGTACTGCTAGCCCTTATCCACCGTGCCTGCATGACTACATGAGGAAAAAATGCCAGTGAGTGTAATGCATTCTGGAATTATCCATGTCTCCTCCTACTGTTGCTGCACTTGGAAACTAACACAAGGGTATCTTCACTTTCCCATGCATTGCATATCCCGTATTCCTAACATTCTATGATATCACATTTCTTTGATGAATTCTCTGAAACAATTGGGATCTATACTCTCACTTTTTGCATACATGACTATGAGTGCAGTACCTAGTACCACATCTAATTCAAGGCCTCTACTTCTTCAGATGATGTAGTGTTAAAATTGGACAACTAGGTCCAAACTCCATGTTGTGATGCTCAGATGAAGATACCAATATTTTTATTGGGTTCCTATTTCGAAGAGGTGTAGGATTGATCTTAATTTGATGAGTAGAACATTTATTTTGAATTTATTTTAATACTTTCAAAATATGTGCAGGTCAGCCTTAAGGTTTTACACCCCCAGAAAATGTGTCACATGCCCTCAGTGATTGGTATAAATAGAGTCAACGTTGGAGGACATTTCACTCATCTCATCCTCACACAACATCTCCTCTTCTGCTTTAGTACGAGCTCCTTGGAAGCAGTTTCAGTTCACACATGGGAAAGAAGGACGAATTTATTGCAGCTAGGGTTTGGACGAATTTACTGCAGCTAGGGTTTCCACGCAAGTTTGACCAGCGTTGACTTTGGTCAACGCATCGTCCAAAGAGGCTGAATTTTGGTGGAGACTTCGATTTTGGAAGGCCGTACATATTGGCACAAGAACCAAGGTCAAAAGGTTGACCGAAGACCGAGATGCATTGACTTTCTTGCTATTGTCTTGCATTGACTTTTCTGGGGTTGACTTTGAGTTGACCGTGTGCTTGTTTTGAGGGCTGTTGTGGTACATGCTGGGTTGGCTGACCAAGGAGTCTTTGCTGGTTGAAGCATCCTATTGACCACCGTAACACACCAACACCTTTATCTGTTTCTGACTTGTCTTCTATTGATCTACTGGTATGTTCTATCAACATTTTACTTGATTGTTCATGTGATTTCTATTGTAAAAAGTAAAGTTGCATCAAGCATAGAACATCTACGAAAATTTTCATGGTATCAGAGCTGAGGTGAAGACAAGCCCTAATTTTTAGCAATTACCGAAGAGAAAATGGGTTCCACAAACTATGGCTTCAAAGAGGATGACAAGTTGACTGGGAAGGATGACTTCCATGCTTGGAAGATGATATTGGATCTTAAATTGGAAGACCAAGATGTCATCGACTATGTGCACGGTGAAATCCAAGAACCTCCATCCACTGCTACTGCTGCTACCAAAACCAAGTATAAGAAGGGGGAGATCAAAGCAAAGCTGATGATCAGGGAATCCATTCATAAGAGTCTGGTAGCCTACATCTCTGAGCTAGGCACATCCAAAGAGATGTATGATAAACTGATCCAAATGTTCAAGGCCAACAATGCAAACTAGGTGCTATTCTTCAAGAATCAATTGAAGAATCTAAAGAAAGGCAGGGATGAGTCTGTTCAATCATACTTTCTGAAACTGACCGAGATCATGAACAATCTTCTGGCTATTGGATCGAGAGATGGTACTCACCGCACTTGGAGGGCTCCCATATGAATGGCATGTATTCAACACTACCATTCTCAATAATAATATGATACCTAACTTTGACGAGGTACTATCAAGATGCATTCAAGAAGAGACAAGAATGAAGGAGTATGAAAATGAAGGAAATGTTGCCTACGCTGCTCATTCTAGAAAGAAAAACTTTGGTGGTCCAAAGAACAAAGGAAGAGCAGAGGCCCAAGGAAAGAAGGGCAAGTGTTTCACTTGTCATAGGCCAGGTCACCATGCTAGAGAATGTCCTTTCAAGAAGGATTCTCTCGATGGTGATGACAACAAAAGCAACCAGAGGAATGGCAATCAAAGGAACAACAGGTTCAAAGGAAAGAGGAAGACTCCCTCCGATGGAAAAAGTCAACCTTTCAAAAGGTCAAGGAATTCCAGGTATGAGGAGACAAATGTTGTTGATAAAATAAATGAATAAATTCTTGTATCTACCCTCTCTGCTGCATCTCCACCCGACACTATGGATGTCTAGTTGATAGATAGTGGTGCTTCAAGGCACATTACTAGGTTCAAGGAAGCACTCTTCGATATCGTTGAGAAGGATACTAGTCTAGAAATTATCCTTGGACATAATGCCACATATCTCATGAAAGGGACAGGGACTGTGACCCTCTACTTATCTCAAGGACAAGTCCTCCATTTGCAGGATGTACTCTACGTACCAAAATTTAAGAAGAACCTTGTGTCTATATCGACTATGGAAGACTAAGGTTTCAATGTGGCATTCAATGATGGAAAGGTGCGCATGTGAAAGAAAAGCCTCAAGGAAGCTATCACGATTGGGTTTAGATTTGGTACACTCTACCAGGTATGAGGAAGTCCACTGGGAGCGATGACATGTGATACTATCTGACAGACTGAACTATGGCACCAGAGGTTTGGACACCTTCACTACAAAGCCCTTCCCGAAGCAAGGAAGGTGGTGACAGGGATGCCTGAGTTTGAAAATAATCATGAAGTTGTATGTAAGGGTTGTGCCGAAGGAAAGCATACAAGGGGACCTTTCCCCTCTTGTGTCACAAAGACATCTGATGTCTTGCAATTGATCCATTCTGATCTATCTGGTATGCTGCCCGTGAGATCCTTGGGAGTATTTTCTTATTATATGACGTTCACTGATGACTTCTCTCACAAAACCTGGATATACTTCTTGAAGAAGAAGGATGAGGCTTTCATGTGGTTTCGTACCTTCAAAGCCTTGGTGGAAAATATGACAAGGATGAAGATCAAGATTTTGAGGACTAATAATGGCACTGAATATGTGTCAAACAAGTTCAAGGACTTTTGTAGAGAAGCTGGCATCAAGAGGGAGACCACAACTGTCTATACTCCTGAGTAGAATGGTGTTGCTAAACAAAAGAATAGGACCATTGTGGAAGTTTCCCGTGCCATGCTATGTGACCAAGGTCTACCGAAGTTTTTGTGGGGAGAAGCTACAAATACTGCTATGTACATACAAAATCGATGCCCACATTCTGCTCTAGACTCCAAAAATCTCGAATAGGTTTTCACTGGTAAGAAACTTGACGTCTCACATTTTAGAGTTTTTGGATGTCCTGTTTATTTTCATGTGCCGAAAGATAAGAGAAGCAAGTTGGATACTTCTAGGAAGAAAGGAATGTTTTTGGGCTACAACGAAACTTCGAAGGCCTATAGAGTCTATCTGCCTGGTCAAAGGGAAGTGGAGATATGCCACGATGTCACGTTTGACGAAGATGCTTCCCTGAAGAAAGTAGTAGATCTTCCGAGATCTGAGAAAGATCATGAAGCAAGGCCTGAAAATAAAGAGGAACCGAAGGATGAGATGATGTCTGATGTTGAAGGACCGATGGACCCGATTGATCCACCTCCTTCACAGGGAAAGAGACCATCATGGCTCAAGGACACTCTCAAGGATGCTAAGGGACATGCGGCACCACCATTGGTGTGCTTGGGCCCCACCATTGTGATTATTGATTTGGTTCACCTCTCATTATCTGTGCCCCATATGCATCCTACCCATTGAGTTCAGGGCTCATGGGAAGTACCTCTCATTTGGCTAATGAGGTGGGAAAAGCTAGAGACTAGTAGCAAAGACTGATGGATGCATCAGAGATTTCCGTACTCTCTATCTAGGATGGCACAGTCCAACCACTTGATTTGGGATCAAGTCTAGTGAGGTTTTGGACCTCCTACTGACTTCGGGTCAGATAAATCAACTTCAGGTTGGTATGAGACTCTTTGTGAGTCTGATAGAGGTTTTGGACCTCTGGGCTAAATCTGTCAGTTGGGAATGATGTCTTTGTGACTGACCCACTTCTGTTCTGAAATAAAGAGGCCTTCAAAGCAAGTTATGGCGGGATGACGCACGATTTTTTATTGCACTGGTGGATGGAGTTCTCCCTAGTTGAAAGGGAGTGTTAAAATTGGACAACTAGGTCCAAATTCCATGTTGTGATGCTTAGATGAAGATACCAATATTTTTATTGGGTTCCTCTTTTGGAGAGGTGTAAGATCGATCTAAAATTGATCTTAATCCGATGAGCAGAACATTTATTTTGAGTTTATTTTAATACTTTCAAAATATGTGCAGGTCGGCCTTAAGGTTTTACACCCCTAGCAAATGTGTCACACGCTCTCAGTGATTGGCATAAATAGAATGAACGTTGGAGGACATTTCACTCATCTCATCCTCACACAACATCTCTTCTTCTGATTTAGTACGAGCTCCTTGGAAGCAGTTTCGGTTCACACGTGGGAAAGAAGGAAGAATTTATTGCCGCTAGGGTTTGGACGAATTTACTGTAGCTAGGGTTTCCACGCAAGTTTGACCAATGTTGACTTTGGTCAATGCATGGTCCAAAGAGGCTGAATTTTAGTGGAGACTTCGATTTTGGAAGGCCGTACATATTGGCACAAGAACTGAGGTCAAAAGGTTGACCGAAGACCAAGCCGTGTTGACTTTCTTGCTCCTGTCCTGCATTGACTTTTCTGGGGTTGACTTTGAGTTGAATGTGTGGCTGTTTTGAGGGCTGTTGTGACACATGCTGGGTTGGCTGACCAAGAAGCCTTTGTTGGTTGAAGCATCTTGTTGACTGCCGTAACGCACCAACACCTTTATCTGTTTCTGACTTGTCTTCTATTGATCTACTGGTATGTTCTATCAGCATTTTACTTGATTGTTTATGTGATTGCTGTTGTAAAAAGTAAAGTTGCATCAAGCATAGAACATCTACGAAAATTTACATGTAGCCATGGATAACCTTACCTTTTTGTAGTGCAGTTAACGCACATACTAGGATAACACCAATTACAGTAATTGAGTCAGGGTTTTATGTCTTATGGCAGAACATTTTGTTAAACAGTTTCAGAGCTTCATTGGCAAGATGATGTAGCCATGGATAACCTTACTTCATTGCAGTGCAGTTAATGCACATACTAGGATAAGACCAATTACAGTAATTGAGTTGGGGTTTTATGTCTTGTAGCAGAACATTTCGTTAAAAAGTTTCAGAGCTTCATTGGCAAGATGATGTAGCTATGGATAACCTTACATTGTTAACGCACATACTAGGATAACACCAATTACAATAATTGAGTTGGGGTTTTATGTCTTGTAGCGGAACATTTCGTTAAACAGTTTCAGAGCTTCATTGGCATACCATTTTAGTTCACTTCACGACACCACATTTCTTTGACACATTGTTTCAAACAATTTGCAGGCAATGTCTGTTCTTTGACATTTGGCATACATGTCTACAAGAACTGTACTTACTACAACATAAGACTTGGATCCACTTTTATCTATATAAAAGAGCCTCGGCTGATATATGGGTACATGCTGGTATAACGCTAATCAATGTAACTGAGTTGAGTTTGATGCCCTACAATGCATCTTGTTGAAGATTGCCAAGGCTTCATTTGCATGTCCATATCCAATTTGGGCATAAGCAGTAGTCACAGTACTCCAAGAGACCCCATTCCATTGATGAATTTTATCAAACAATGTACATGTAACTTGTATACTCCCACATAGCGTATACATTCCCACAAGTATATCTGATGGAATCCAGGTATCTTTTACCTGTTGTAGAGCTTAAAGCCAACATAGGGTTTGAGTACAAATGTTTACTGTAATGTTCAAACCTCTCCTCTTTGTACTACACCAATAAATTTTGAAGTTCATACATATAAATTGAATTAAAAAACTAGCATACCCTTTTATTGGGTGATTGGGAATGCCAAAGTGAAGGATGGACACTTAATTTCCAAGTTAATTGAGGATGGAAACTTAGGACAAGGTGAGGAGGAGGAAGGATTATGGTGTTATGAGTGGAATCCAGCGTGTCAATTGTGATAAAAGGTCTAATCCTCAATTTTTTTGTGGCATTGAAGTGTAATCATATCAATGTTGAGTGGCCTAGCCTCACTTGATTCATCAGAGGGATTATTGACCAATATTTCTTCGCTTTGTCAGTTTGTCTAGTATCTTCAATGAAACCTACAGTTACAACTATTGATATGTACAAGGTTTCACATTTTCAATGGTGGGGATGGACACATAGGACAAGGGAAGGAGTTTGTTCTGTTTTCGATGAGGTTAGCAACATACATCTGAGGACCTACATTGTATGTGGATAACAAAATAGACACAATAAAATACAGACTAAGCATATTCTCCACCATAATAGTGTATTCACTGAAAGGTTCATTGTCTTCAAGTTGCATTATTAAGATTAATATATGTTTATGTCCAATAGATGAAAATAATAATAATAATGAATCTACTAGTCAAAAGAAGTGCATATCTGGAATTTTTTTCAAAAAGAAAAATAAAGGAGCCAGTGATTTGGATTTAAAGTCAATTGCATGTTAATATTTGGAATGCATTGTAAATTGGGGTTATCTCAGGTGATTGGGTAAAATTGTTGTTATCTCCCCCACCTAGGTTCAATTCCCTGCTATTGACATGATAATGAGAAATATTATATAATGGCTATGTGCCTATGAATATTGTTGTATTGACCCTCACTCTTGCCCTTGGGTTATAACAGAAAGATGATTTCCCTTAAAAAATCTTTGGAATGCATTTATCATGGGTTTTGGTTTTGAATTATCTTCAAGGACGTGGGCTTACATCACTCGGTGAAATGATAAATGTGCCAATCAACATAATTTGTTATTCTCAATTAGTGATCAAAAATTGGTTTTCTATTCAGGGAGAAAGTATGAGTAGCTTTTATCTCATTGTTGTTGGGTTGTGAAGGAGTCAATTCCCTTTGAAACCTCTCATATATGGTTTTTCATTGCTTTTTGTTTAGATTTTCAACTTCTCTGTGGGGATCTGTGCATCTTATATTCCTATTCGAGTAGACAATTCTCATCTTGAGACAAATTTGGAGCCATGTTGTGATTGTGCCATATACTATGTGTTGTTTTCTATGTGGTTCACGGACCTCGGAGATAAGTCATTTCTATGTCTGTGGAATATTTGTACCAAGCAGATCCATCTGAAGGAATCACTTCTTGTCGGCTCAACCACAGAGCCTGATCACGAAAGTGTCGAAAGAATTGAACATATTGTCGCACATAATGTCTAGGCACCATGACAAAGGCTCAGATCGTGGGTTGTCACCCTGGTCCCCAATCTCTCTATTTAAACTGTCTCCCTATAGCAAACTAAGGGAGGTAGACCCTATTTTCACACAGAAATTTTCAAATTTATTGATAGTGTCACTCACCTCACTCACTTAGGTTTCGTTTTGTCTAATAGGTTGGTTTATGAAATTGATTAAAAAATCCCATGAAATAAACCTTACCCTAAGTCTAAAACCCCTTATTAGTCATGTCATGTCAGTCAAATCCACTCAATTCCACTTAGTTTTCACATGCATGGTCTCAAATAAAACAAGTGCCACTTGTATGTTTTTTCACCGTTTGGTAGTGAATATAACTGTAGAATGGAAGGTTTCGCTACGAATTATAACTGTAGCAAATTTGTCAGGTTTATAACTGTCTTCACTACGAAATCATGTTTTTCTACAGAAAAATAGAGGATGATGGGTTATCAAAATCTTGATGATCAGGGGTAAAGGTGAGGTCATCAAATTAGTTATCATGATCACTCAAGCATGCAAGATCGTAATTACCCTCATCATTACCTTTTTATTCCCACATTTGGCATCATTCTCCCAACTTTAAAATTGCATTTTTAAATTCATCTCAAAACATCTCTCTGTTATCTGTTGTTCGAAGCCTTGAATGCAACATTCTAGTATCATATTTGAAGAGTTGAATCCCATTGAAAGCAACTTGTTGTCTAGTGTTTTTATCTGCAGGTATCACAGTTAGAGAGACAACGTGGTTATAAAGTAGAATGGCTATGAAGAAGGTGAACAAGGAAGGCTCCTGTGTGAGATACGAGCCCATGGACCTCAAGTTATTGAATGAATATCCCAGTTTCATGGATGCATTCAGAAATGTCAGATGTCCGCAATTCTATCAAAAGCTTCAAGTATTTCATGCCCAGATATCAAAGGATTTTGCAGTGAAATTTACAGGCACAACCTCGAAAGCGGGGGTTTTAAATTTCACAGTGTCACTTGATACCATTTCTCAGGCTACAGAGATACAAAGAGAAGGTGAAGAGTGGTTCAAAGCCACTAAATTCAAAATGCAGAGCTGTGAGGAATTTGTCAAACTAGAACACATTGGAGCTGACATGGCATTTGAGATTCCAAGGAGTTATATGAAGGAAAATTATTCTAAATTGTTGTTTGTGATCCATAATTACTTTACCCGTGAGGGGAGGTTTCATATGGTTTACCTGTACCATTTGAAACTCCTTTTACATTTCACTGGTAAGAAGCCCCTTGATATTCCTTTCTTTTTGTTTAGAAGTTTAGGGAAGATGTCTGATAAGGTTCAAGCCAAAGCTGAATGCAGTGAGACATCAATTTTTCACCATGGTTTGATTAAACTCTTGGTGCTGGAAGAATTGAAGAAATTAAACAGAGATTGGGCATCTTTCCTTTTCCTCAGTGGGTATGAAGTTGATTCAGTGACACCTAAGAAGACTTCAAAGCAAAAAAAATACTTCATCTCCAGCTGTGACAAAAGGTGTAAATGAAGAAGAGGCAGAGCCTATCTTGGAGCCAATGGATGTTGAAACAAAACCTATACCAGAGGCAGATATCCCACATCCATCTCCTACAAGCAACAAACAGAAGATTAGAAATCATGGTGACAGGAGGATAACCTGAAGTCAAACCATTGGAAATGGAAATTTTGAAGACATCCTCCAAGAAATAGATATTTAAGAGACTCCAATTGTCAGAGCTAAAGACATTGAATATGACAAGAAGAAGAAACAGAAAGGTAAGACTGTTAAAAAGTTAGATTTTACAAGAGAAGATTCAAGTTTCATATTCTAGCCAAGAAAACCAGTTATTAGGCTACAACTTGCAAAGGGTGTCATGGCAAACAAGAAGACAAAATATGCTGACAAAGGCAAGCAACATATCACAGAAGACATCATAGACTTATCTCCAGCAACAGAAGAATTTTTTGTGCAAAGGAAAGGAAAGGAGAAGATAGTGGAAAATACTAAAGTATAGGTATTGCAGGAACAATTAAGAGAGGCCAGAGAAGAGGTAAATGAAGTCAAATTATAACTACAAGAGGCCAAGGTAGACAAAAATTTGATGGCAGATTTTGAAGAAAAATTAAATGATCAGCTGAACCAATATGATAAATCACTGACAAATGCCAAAAAGTTGTTGAAAACAACACTCCCTTTGAGGAGAGTAATGAAAAACACCAGAAAGATATACTTGTGGTTACAGTGTGAAAGGAAGAAGCTCAAGGGACATGTTAAAGAACTAGAGGATCAAATGGAGACGATTCAGGAAGAATTGAAGAAAATAGGGTCAAAAATCAAAGTGATAAATGAGCCTGAAGAGATGCAACCTTCTACTGCTAAGGATGGAGTGCCCAAAGTTTGAAGAGTTGGCCTAAATATTTTTGAAAATTTTTGCAGCATTCAAGAAACATCATTTCCAGTTTGGAAGGTGAAATTGTGAAGAAAAAGGAAAATTTTGTGTTTTTCTGCCAATTAAGCAATTTCATAGCGAAGCCCAGGCTTGAAGGCCAGAATTCACTTGAAATCTATGTAGGTTACTTTTTGCAAAAAATATCATTTTGGCTAGAAATCAAAGGAGGACAAGAGTTGTATTTAGCTTACTTTATCTAACAAACATATCCCAATCAGAAAGAGAACTTAAAAGTCAACCTAGATAGCTGAAATGGATTTGCTACCAAACTACGCTACAGAACTGCCTATTTCACTCTTTTTTAGCAGCGAGGAGATTTTAATTGTATTTTGGTGCTTTGAAAGTGTATTGAAGGGTAGCCAACCACGTGGAGGCATTAAAAGGTAGCAGTGGAACACTCCAGTATGGATTCGCTCCTCGACAAAGATGACACCTTTCCAACTCAACATAAAGACAATGATCAAATGTTATGGTTATATTCTCCTTAAAAGTAGGGTGATTAGGTCCTAAATCTAGTGGGTATATTTATAGGTTATGGTTAGTGCTACTCGAGCACTTGGTTATAATCGATGTAATTATCCCATTCTACTGATAAGTGAATGTAATAAATGAAAGGAAGAGTCCTAATAGGCTTGTAAGTTTTAAGTTATTAGGTGTCTTTTTTAGTTCCAGGAATATAGTTTATGGTTAAGATAAGTGTCAAAGATGATGGTTCAATGATCTAGTCAAATGGGAAGATCTAATGTAATGAAAAAAAGCCTCTTAATAGGCAGAACTTCAAATGAGAATGTTATTTGACACTACTACTATTGTAAATTATTATTGATCAGTAATATAAAGTGACTGTGTTTTCTGCTTCACCTGAGATTCTTTGAGTGTTTCAATGAGCTTATGTCTTATGTTTCTTAATATTTTGTTTCCAATATCTTGATGTTGAATTACTCAGAATTCATGTTCTTCATGCTCTGACTTCCTTGAAACATTAAGCTATTGATTATTCCTGTGTGTGCATTGTCCTTGCATTGAAACATTAAAAGCCTCAGCTTCCACAAGGAGAGCCATTGCCATTGAATTTTCTCACATTGACTCCATAAGCCCAATTGTAGTGAACCTTACACATTTTTCACCTGCAATCAAATTCATTAAAGTACATATCACAGAGTTAGCCATCTGATTGAATCCTAATTGAGCAAATCATAAGTTAATTTGAGAGAACCCTCTCAAGCTGAAGAGGCTAATCCTCAGTCAAAATTTGGTTTGAAAGAGTTACTCTAAATTGTCTGGTGGAGTAGCCCATCAATACTAATTTAGAGATAACAGACCCCGTGGAAATGGAATGACTGTGAACTAGTTGGGAACCAGCCAGTTTGGGAGACAGTTAAACGACCGAATACTTGTAATAGATCTAACAAGATTAAAGGATTCGATTAAATTTCAATGATTAATACTAGTGCCTTATGGAGTCAAATATCTCACTAAGAATTTAGGACCAAGTACTTGATGAGAAACTGCTCCTTGGATGAATAACTATCCTATATGCAATGCAGATCCTAAGACTAATGTGAAATGCAGGAATCTTGGTTAATTTTAATTAAATGCCTATTCTATATTGAGCCTTATTTTGTAGTAGGTGGTAGAGAGAAGTTAAGGTGAAGCACACTAAGGTGTGATTAACGATACCTCTCCTGGAAATCTAATGTCCTTGGTGCCTCCAGTGCTATAGAGAGTCGTGGCTCTAACGACTGCAAGGTCACTGTTTTAAGTACTACTAAAACCAAACTTCTCAAGCAAAGATGGATGGGTACTTATATTTCTATCCACCAAGCTTATGCTTGGAAGTGGATTTTAAATATGCAAGACTAACTTAATATGCAAAAGCAGGAGAATTTTTAGTGAAATGTGATGTTAAAACCTAAAGCACTTAGATTACAAATTATCTTGTTTAAACACCGAGTACTTAAGCGAAAATGCCAATTATGAAGATGCCAAAAATTACCCAATTGAAAGGTATACAATTTGTCACAGATCCACATTAGAGTGCTAAAAAAAAGTCAATCACAATTACTTGAAAGTTTTTCAAACTTAAATATTCAATAAAGATCCAATAATTCAAGTAAATTAAACAAGATTTAATTAAACAATAGGCAATTCTAATTGATAACACACATTTAAAATCCTATGTCAATGATCATCAAACTCAGATGAAACATATGAAAGTATTTAACACTTAAATCTCATTAATTAATCATCAAGAAATACCATGAAATTTTGATGCTAAATAAACACTTCGTCAAGCAATTTATGGATTAAACGATCTTCTAAAATAATGCAAATCCAATAAAAAAAATTATTTTCTCCTATATTCAAACTTAGGATATTTAAAAATTAGATCATGTTGAATTCTTCCACAATTAAATATTTATCTTTAGGATTAAGACTTTGATATTTTGATAATAGCCCCAAAACCCTAACTTCAAAAAATAAATGGCCTTTAAATTTTTGTATACAAAAGAATAAAAGGAAAATTAGAAAATTTATTAATGTTTAAAAGTTAATGAATCTTAAAAAAAAAAAAAAAAAAATAAAAAAAAAAAAATGAAAGTTAGTAAAAGTCTTGAATTTTTTAACACTTTACAAAAGTTGAAGTTAATAAAATTTTTGAATTAGGGCGAAAGCCCAAAAAAAATAATGAGAGAATCGAAATTATTAAAAAAAATAAAAATGAGATGTTAAAATTTAAAAAAAAGTTGAAAAGCTTAAAAAGAACCACAGCCCAAACCTTATAAATATTAAACGAATGAAATGTTGTGTTTCGTTTGTTTTTTATTTAGGGTAAAGGTAATGAGAGGAGCCATCAGAGCCCAGTGGAGGCACCGACAAGGTGGAGATAGCAGCAGCAGGAGATGGCAACCAACAAGGGCACACAGAGATGGAGAATGGGTCGCATAGAGGAGGAGTCGTCGAGCATGCTACGAGAAGAACGAAATGTCGCAAAGGAGGAGCATTGAAGAATGGATCTGTAAAGGAGTGAAAAGGAAAAACGATAGGAGGTGACTGCATGAGGGAAAAACACAGAGGAAGAAGGCAAAGGATGCGGAACACTGCGAGGGAAGGGAGAGGAGCTGTGGGTGAGGAGGAGAAATGGAGGAAGGAAAACACATGCAGAGGGAGAGTTATGGAGAAAAGGGTCGCACAGAAAGAGCAAGTTGCGGGCTTTTGGGAGGCTCAAGCTTGCAAAAAAAAATTGCAGGTTAAGGCAGCGAAGGTCGGGTCAACATACAAGGAAGAGGGATCCATGAGGGAAAGGAATGAAGCTCAAGGAGGAGAAGGGATGCAACAAAAAATTACAGGAAAACTGGTGCACAAAAAATTTTGAAATTTTCCTACCCACAAATTTATTTCAACCAGTAAACTAAGATTTTAAAAATTTTTAACTGAATGCTCTTGTAAAAAAATTATATTTTTGAGGCAAGATCTTGCCCTCTAGGGCCTAGATCTTTCTCAAATCCGTAAACAATTTGATCTTGAGACCATATCTTACCCTTCAAGGCCTAGATCTGTCTCAGATCTTTAAAAAAATCTTTGAAGACCTTCCAATATCACTTGCAAAAAACTAGAAACAAGGAAAACCTAAGTACCCAACACATGTATATACAAAAATATGAATACCCAAAACCCTAGTGAATTATAAAAAATTGATATTTACAAATCTACAATAATATTTTACAGATCTAACAGATCAAAGCCCTCTATTAGCCAGATTTAAAGAATTTTGCACAATTTAGAAATAAACTGGAAATTTTAAAGAGGCACAAGCCTAAGAAAAACCTTGCAAATAAAATATTTCGTAAGATGACTTCATAAATTAAAAAAAATGGGCTTTTTAGATTTTGTAATTTGAGAGTCAATTGATTCAACTAAGGATTTCTCCAAATGCCCAAATCTTGAATAATGACTTCTGCACACTCAGATCTGATTGTTAGATTAAAAAAGATTAAAAAATAATTATGAGATCATCAATAAATATAAATACCTGATAGTTCTATCAAACCAAAATGATATTTAAAAAAACAAAAAATTTGTACAATATACCTGTGCACAGATCAATCCTCAAAAGCTATTAACTAGCAAATGCAGATAAAAACACCAAAGTATTAAGAGCAATATTACCACATAAATATGAAAAAAGAACACCACAGCATGAAACCCCAAAGTCTTTGCGTTTTATTAATCAACAAAAGTTACAAGAGATTTTAAAAGAAAGTGCACGATTTAATGATCGAATGAAAAAAAACACTGACACTGACCTCTAATTTATAGATAGATTCTCCAACGGCTAGTTCGCTTGATCCCTGTCAAAGTAATCTCAACCGCCAAAAAAGATTTAATTATCTTTTAATCTCGTCCGTCTAAATTATTATTTTTTTGAGGAATTTTGAATTTTTCGTTTAATTCATTTATAAGTAATTCAAAAATAATAATTTTGAGTTAATTACCTCAAAATTTTGAATTTGAATTAACTACCAAGGCCCAAGGGTCCAAAATTTCTCAAAATTTTCAATATTCCCTTGGCCTGAGACCTTTAAAAATTTATTTTTTAGAGACCCACGAATTTGTCTTTGAAGAATTTAATTTTACCTAGGATATATAATTAATTAAATTTATGGCTTAGGATTTTTAATTTAATTTGGCTAGAAAATTTAATTAATTGACTAATGGTGGGATTAATTATTTTTCCAACTTTCTTTACATAAGATTAATACATTAAACCCATGAGGGGGAACACCCATTCGTAATAGACCCTCAATAATCTATCCATTCTGCGACTGAAAGTATGATCTGGTAGACCCAATAATTTGTAATAAAATGATCTAGCCAATTAGCTAGGATCATTCCCAATTTTTTTTTCCCCAAGGAAAAATCATAATTTTCATTAAAGATTGAAAATTACATGCTCTAATATATACCTGTGCATATTCTGTCTTTGTGACCAAGGTCACTCCAAAAAATAAGTTAATCAAAAATCACCCAGTGGGTGTACAGTTATATCCTCGTCATAGTCTAAATATATACATATATAAGATAAATACAATATAAAAACTGCCATGTTGGTCCATATATATTCAGTCATAAGATCAGGCTGCCCGTTGCCCTGCTGCATGAGCGTACATGAATGGACGATGATAGTAGCTATAATGTTGATGTGCATTATGTTCCTCTATATGCCATAGCCCCCGATGTTGGACTGCTACCTCCTTGGATAAACCGTCGGAAATGTGGTTGTGTTCCCTGTAAATATGATGACAAGAAATAAATGTAAATCAAGATTTGAGAAGCCAGAGATCCTCCAATATACTTCGCAGTGTGTGCACGTGACATATAGCAGACTAATTGAACCAATTTATGATGATTTTAGAGTCTCCAAAAATATGAAGGTGATGATAATCATGCTCTAATGCAAACTGAAGAAGGTGGTGGAAAGTGGTGAGTTCAACACAATTGTTTGTCCCAGGACCCAAATCCATCTTGATTTTGTATAAGTGGTGTTTATTGAGATGAAGGACAACGTTACCCCCACAACGATTTGGCTGAGCCGATCCATCGAAAAATGCCCATGCGATATTGAAATCGATGACTTCAGGGACGATGGACCGAGGAGGGCGCGGAGGGTCATCATCAGGTAAGTTGTTGTAAGTGGCAATGGTAAGAGAGGCGGAAAATTCCCAATGGGGAGGTCTATCCTGAAATATAGAACCACTCCTAAGAAGCCAAATCCCCCATATGATGAGAAGAGGCAGGTTATGAGCTTTTTGTGGAGTGGCTGAGTGCCACCAGCTCTACCAAGCAGCCAAGAGTGTCGAGCCCATCCACTATGCATTGATGTGCAAAATAGGTAGTATCATAGTCCACAAAGCCATGGAAGAGTTGCAGTGAAGGAAAAAATGTTCACCAGATTCAGAGTCTGAGCGACAGAGAGTACGCCATGATGGGCCCTGGAAGGATCTCTTGTGCAGGTTATCCATCGTCGGTGCAATATTATTTAGGATACACCACATGAATAACCTTGTTCAAGGTGAGGCTTTGAGTTTCCATACACTTCTCCACCACCAAATAATATGTTGTGGAAAGTGAGCCGAGAAGATGAATGTATAACCTTATGTAGGAGAGTATTGTCCATGTTTTTCATAAGACCAAATCAATTCATCGTCCCCGGGGACAATCCAGACGTGTGATTCTGATAGAGCAGCTGTGTAGGCTTTCCATGCTTGGTGTAGTGGAGCAGGTATGCTAAGTTGATATGCATTTTTCCATCCTTGCAGGTAGAGAGTCGAGCTAGAGGATCCGCAATTTGAGATATGAAGTTGATGCCACTGGCTTATAAGTCAATAATAAGCTCTTGAGGGAGTAGAAATGCATTCCCACTCCCTGACCATGGACCAATTCCGATCTTGGCTTGGTTCCCCGATCTAATGCACTAAGTGAGGAGGCCATTCTGAATATAAGGCAACTAGGATAGGATTTCCTTCCATATGGTGGATATGTTCCTATAGTTCCAGGTTAGAGATTTGATCTAATCTATGAGGTTCAAGGGTCGTATGTATTTATGATATACAACACCAGTCCAGAGATATCTAGAAGTCATGATCGACCATCCAAGCTTGGCCGCAAGTGCGTTAAAAAAAATGGGCAGGTTCTTATGCCCCATCCGCCCCATTTCTTTGGAAGAGCGATTCTATCCCATTGTATCCAAGCAAAGGTGTGGCCATCCTTGTTCCCCTTCATAGGAATCTGCCACATAATTGTTGTATCTTCACAATGATACCATAGGGTATCCATGCTAAAGACATCCAATATACTAGGGTGGCTTCCAAAACTGATTTGATCAGGGTGAGTCTCCCAGCCTTGGATAACCATCTGTGGTGCCAAATGAATATGCATTTTTCCAGTTTTGCAATGAGGCAGGACCAGTCAGCAATGTGGTAATCATAAGGTTTTAACTGAAATGCCAGGTACTTTAAACCATCCTGAAGGTCAATTAAGGTAAATGGGAATCTGTTCAATGCCAAGGCCCTCTCCTGCTAAGAGCAACCTGATGCCGATATGATAGATTTGTGAGGGTTTCATACCATTCCTGTGGCAATACTGAAGGATGCCAAAGCCGCTGAGAATGATAAGGAGTCTCCAATGGATCCATTAAGCAGGATAAGAACATCATCCACAAAGAGGTGTGTGAGAATGCAACCCCCCACAATCTTGATGCCCTGGAGTTTGTCCGAAATCTTTTCCTCAAAGATTAAGCAGCTGAGAGTTTCCATAATGAGGAGGAATAAGAGAGGAGATAATGGGCAACCCTGACGAAGCCTTCGTTCCAAATGAAAAAAGGGAGAGGCAGATCCGTTGATGAGAACACTGAAAGATATGTTGGTGATATAACACATGATCCAGTTTATGAAACTGATGGGGAAGCCCAGATGAGTCAGAATGATATGGATGTAGAGCCAATTTGAATGGTCGAAAGTTTTGGCTAGGTCAATCTTGAGGATGATTCTTTTGAGATTTTTTCTTTTGATAGAGTGAAGTGCCTCTTGAGCAGTTCCAATGGCCTCATGGATCTATCGATGGTGGAGGAAAGCGAATTGCTCAGGTGAGATGTGTTCAGAGAGAATGGGCTTTATGCGGTTGGCGATAATATTATAGATACAATAGTAGAGAGAGATGGGTCTGTAATCAGAGAATAGTCTAGGAGAGTCAGATTTTGGTATGAGGGCAATGAAAGTAGAGTTGAAAGCATCATATAATTTGCCCCTCATGCAAAATTCCTTGACTATGTTGAGCATATCTTGACCAAGGATCTCAAAGAAAGCCAAGTAGAATTCAATGGGCCAACCATCAAAGCCAGGGATTTTGTATTTCTGAAACCATTTCAAAGTATCCCAGAGTTCCTCCATGGAGACAGGGCGGGTCAGATTTGCCTCATCATCTTGATCAACGAACCTTGGGAATAGACCAGCAAATTTTATAATCTTGGCCAGATTTGCATTGAGTGGGGCTTTGTAGAGGTTGCGGAAATGTTCCTCTCTCATGTTTGCTAACTTGTGGAAATTTTGAGCTTGGTTCCCTTAATCATCATCCAATTTCCAGAGAGTGTTGATGGCTTTCCCCCCATTTGCAAATTGATGGAAAAATTGTGTTCTCATCTCCCGCCTTCAACCAAGTGGCTCTGCTTCTAAGACGCCATGTTTCCTCACGATCCTTGAGTATCTGAGCCCTATCTACTTCCAGTTGTGTGAGTTGTGATCTAGTGGCTTCCGAAGTGTAGCCATCAACCGAGGGAGATCCTAATTTTGCAGTCTCGGATTCCACCCTCCTGAGGTTTATTTCATCCTTAGATTTTTGTACCTTTACCCGGGTCTTTGCTAATTTCTTGATTTTGATCATCTTGGCTGAAAAAGATGCGGAGGGCGATTAACCAGGTGCCAGGCGGTGGGAGTGCCAATAGTGTGAGACTAGGTTGATGTAATCCGGATGTGACAACAAGGTGGCATTAAATTTGAAAGGGTTGTTGGGTTTGCGACGCCCCAAGGCCAACTCTAGGTAAATGGGCGAGTGATCCGGTATGCCACCAGATCCCACACATTATCGATACTATGGAGCATTATTCACAAGAGATTTGTGTAAGAGGAAATGATCCAGTCTTCTGGTGAAGGAGGCCTCTCCCACTCTGGTTTCTCCAAGTAGGTAGCTTACGCGGCATGGGAATGTCCACAAGGTGGCGATCCTCGATGAGGTGAGTAATGGATTCAGAGAGTGGGTCAGACTGGGCGAGGTAACCCCATGATTCCGCAAGGCCTTATGAGAAATTGAGGTCACCTCCAATAATGAGATTTTGTGTAGACATAAACAACCGATTAAGTATGTTTTCCCAGAAATATAGGCAGGCAATGCATGGACTATATACATTCATTAGTCTATACTCCCGACCAAGTTTAGAAGAGTATATCTCAGCACCCAAGAAACCCTCTCCTCCACAGAGATTGAGAAACTTGATGGTACAGGGGTTTATACCCAAGGAAATACCACGAGATCGGCCCCAAGCATCAATGGCATGGAAGGTCTAACCTGGGCGAATAGTGGACAGAGTATTGGTAATTTGATCAGAAGATCCAAAGGTTTCCTGAAGAAATATGATGTCAATCGGATTGCAGTGTAATAGCCTCCTGAGAGCCATCTTTTTGGCGGAGTTGGCCAGTTCGTGGCAATTGAAAGAGATAATCTTCATGAGGAAACAAGGGTTGGGTCGTTTGTGTTCTAAGGACTCGATCAAGTGTGTTTTGTTTACCATCAACAACCTCCTGACCAGCCTGGATAATGGCCTTGGATATGAAGGAGTGTCGACCCCGTACAGGTTTAGGGCGAAGGGAGGGTAGGATGTTGAGTCCGCCAGGAACTCCGGAAGATAGGTTAGAGAGGGATCGAAGTAAATAGGAGTGACTTCCCTGTTAGTTCCCTGTAATCAACAAGATTGGAAAAGTCTGACAGCAGGGAGAACACCGTTTCAATCACTTTGGGATTCTAGGATCTAGCCCTCCTGAATCCGGAGAGGGATCTCTCCAATAAGTGTAAAGATGGATTTATCTTTAAGGTTTTGGGTAATGATATTAGGCTAGTTATGAAGTCTAAGGGTTTTTGTTTTTTTTGGATGGTTGAGCATGATTATGGCTTGAGTGGAAAGTTCTAAATGGAAAGAGTTTCAAAGGTGAAAAGTTGCAAGCAAATAGAACAAGCTTTGGCCAAAAAGATGGATAATTGCAGGTTTTAGTCCATTGGGCTATGGATTCATAGTACGGTTTTAATTGAAACAACAGGTTCAAGAGTGATCCATGGGGCAAGTCATCTATGTCTAAGGATCTCTTTGAAGTTGATTTTATGGAATGAAATGATACAACAAGAAGGGGAATTCAACAAATGAAGAAAAAAGTGCAGCCCAAGATCTAGTAAGTACTTTGAAACTAGCCAGCTTTTGACATACACTTAAAAAAGGACATAAAATTAATCCAGGATCTGGTAAGTACTTTGAAACTAGCCAGCCTTTGATACACTTTCAATAGAAAAACATTTAAAACACAAGGGAAACACAATCGATAACAAAGAATGGTCTAAGATCTGGTAAGTACTTTGAAACTATCCAGCTTTCAACACATTCCAAGGGAAAATTTCAGATAGTTTTTGAGGATAAAACTAGGACCAGGGCTCACCATATCTTCCTTAGTTCATCTCTACTTAACATAAAATGAAAATAACTTTCAAGAATAACAATTAGTTAAGACAGTAGGACGAGGGAACGACAACATTCCTAACTGGTCAAACTGAATTAAATCATTCCTAAATAACACAAATTAGAAGAAAACATTAAGATAAAGCTTATCAGTCAGAGAAGGGTATTGATATACAGTAAATCCTAACTCTATGCTTGTTTTTCTTTATCAGAGAAGATGAACAAAGTGAAAACAAAAATGAAATAACAATTTACAATAAGAAAAACATCACCGTCGACATAAACCAGGATCCCATAAATTAGCTTGTATTGATGCTTCAAACAAGTTACAGCTTTAAGTCCAATGTTTCAGGTTAGCAATCATCTTCACTTCTCATCCTAACTATTCTATCACAAGCAGAGCTTCAAGAGCATTTGAAGACTATTTACAGGTAGAAAATTCGAGCACAAGTACATTTCAAAGTTCAGAAACCAACCAAGAACAACCCTCTTCTCATCTTCTGCAGGAGTATTTATAGAAGGAGGTGGGATCTGATAAAAGGTCTCCTGGATCAATTAATACAGACTTAATGCTCCTCGGCCTTTGAGGGGCTTAATGGAGAAGAGTACAGATATTTTCACTGTATTAATTGATTTACATTTAAGATTTAAGCTCGGTGGGAGCTTTTGTTGACTTTAAGGCTCTGTTTTAGAATATAATAACTCTGCTGATATTTTTTTCATTAAGTTCTTTTGGAAGAATTAACTATTTGGCTGTGCTGAGGCAACTATCTGATTTTATTATCATAATTCGGTCTCTGTTTGAGTGCTTTGAGGCAACAGGTGGCACTGGGTAGCTGAGAGGAATCAATTGGCCTCTGTTGCGGCGATGGAGGCCTTTCTGTCTGATGATCTTTTGATTTTTCTTTAATCACTGTTTTAATTTGGAGGATTAGGCTTTTGATAATCAATCTTAGCCGTAATCCCCAAACTGTCTTCACTCCTCTGTTATGTTGTATCTTGTCTTTGACACTGATACTCTTTTGTTTTTATTTCATTCTCTGTGTCTTGTTGATGTGCAGGGCCGCACAGGGCTCATATGGCATCAATGCCCATGAAGCATTGATGAAACATGGAGTAGAACCTTTGTAGTTCTTTCCCTTTGATAAACAGAAGTCCATAGGATAGTCACCCTCAGCTTTCTTTTCCTTTATTATTATGGGAAAAACATTTGAAGCCTGCAAAATACACAAAATATTAAGAAATCATGCGTTATTTGGTTTAATTTCTTCGGAGGCTGTGGAGAGGAGCGAGGCCGTTGGATGGCATCATCCAACGGTGGAGATCGAATGGAGATTTTTCGAAGAGAACAAAGGGGTCAATTAAGTCAGATCCGTTGATTGCACAAAGATCAACGGTTGGGATTGGGAGTGATTACACAAAGTGAATGAGTCACTTTGTAATAATATGGGCGTAAGATGTGAGAAAATACAAATAAAAGAAGAAAAAACCCTTTGGCAGAAGAAATTTGTCAAAAATTACAGTTGGGGGGTTCAGGACGATCGTGGGCCGTCGGATGAGATCAACCCACGAGATCAACGACGGAGATTGCGCGTTAAAATCCTTTGGTAGAGGAGGAGGGCGATATGTAAATGGAGGTTTAGATCCAAACCGTAGATCTGCAGAGATCAACGGTCGGGGGCGCGCGCGATAAAACACCAGGAAAAAGAGGGAAAGTGGTTTCGGGGAGGTAAAACCACTGTTTCGCGCGAAGAAAAGGCGGGTTGGCAGTTTTTCCTTTTGGAACACGATATGCGTCCCCGCCTGACACGTGGATTTTAAATACAGCTTATATCACGTGATTTTCAAGAATTAACCATCGTGCTTAATGTTACGCGACTTGGAATGTGGGTCGTTAGATCTGGGACCTCAGATCTAACGGTGGGAAAATGAGCGCGATATGGGATAGATGTGCGGGTTATAAGAGGAAAGGCGGTTTTAATCCGGGCCGTAGGATGAAAAATTTGGACAGCAGAGATCAAAACTTGAGAGAGGCGAGACCTGTAGGGGGCAGGCTTGTTGGGTTGAATGTGAACCGTTGGATGTATAAGATCGACAGCCAAGATTAAATATGGGGTTTAAATGAAAAATATACAAAGGCGGAGAAGGAGTTAATAAGGATTGTTGATCTACAGAGATCAACAGTCGGGATTGGTCTAAAACATTAGGGGCGGGGTTGCATGTTTTTAAACCAAAGTCGGAGAATGCGATCTAGACCGTCCGATCTAGACATGTGGACGGTCCAAATGCAATCGGAGGTATCAGCATCGGCGGGGCAAAGAATATGGAGGCGCCGAAGAAATTGAGCGCTAGTCATTGATCTGAGGATCAGATCAACAGTGGGGAGTGAATCGGAGGATTTTGAAGGCGGAGGAAGGCTAATAATCGAAGAAAATGTGGGCCATTAGATCTGGGAAAGCGGGGAAGAGATCAGCGGTTCACGATAAATCGGGGAATCATCAATCGGGGAAAGAAATAGAATGCGCCCGATAAATCTTGCCGATGCGATGTTGCGCGGGCCATCTGATCGGCTCAAGATCAAAGGTGGATATTGTTTTAAATTATTCTTTGGCGGAAACCCTTAATACTTTATGAAAACCCAAAGATTTAATAAAAGCAAAGGTTTATCGGGGCGGGATGTATACATATGAAATGGCTGGCGCTCGATTGTGAGGCTTTTGATTATATGGAAGGCAAAAGGCCTGGGGCCTATGTATGAGGGCCAATCGCAATCAGAGGTCGGGCTTGGTCTTTCAATCTACCCATTTGGAAATTTGCAATGCGATTGGCGCTTCAGGACTTAAACTCTTGGTCTCGGGCATAAATTTATATGGAGTAAAGTGAGGGAGCAGAGTTTATACAATGGGGCTTCAATCGCATCGGAATTTTGATGCGGCCTTTTCAATCTACCCATTTACATTAAAAAACATTGCATGGGCGCATTTTAGACCAAACTTAGGAAAAAGTGGGTTTATTGACTTTACAAAGGAAAAAGGCATAATTTCGGGCATAAGGGTTATATGAGGCGATAATGGGATCGGGGGTTGTGTACAAAGGGCTTAATCGCATCAGAGCTTTTCACATAAGAAAATTACTTGTGCGCTCTGATTCTTCCGATGCGATAAGCGCTTAAATGGTTTAGCGCTTGGTTCTAGCACCAAGGCATGTGGAGGGGAAGTGGTTAGGACTTAGCCCAAAGGGGCTTAAACCCTTAGTGAAAAACTTATTTTTTATAAAAAATTTAGAGTTTTCTGATGGATTTGGGGGTTTCAGTAGAGTTAAAAAAGGATTTTTAAACTCTAGAATGTGGATTTCATGAATGGGGAATGGGGAAAAATGAAAAATGGAGGAATTTCATGAGGAAGAAAAGGGTAAAAATGAAGGTTAGTTTTGAGGTGGAGGGAAATGAAAAATGGCTTTTGCAACAGTCTTTTCTCTATGGAATCAGCAGAATTTCTGAGTTTGAAATGGAAACAGCAGTGAAGATTTAGACAAAAGGCAAGATGTCTTCATGAGTCTTCAAGAGATAACACTTTTGCAATAAAACTTGTTCCTTGAAGGCTCCAAAAATTTTTTAGCCCCCATTTGGTATGACAAATTTTATTGGTGGCTAACAATGGCTCCACTTGGGGATGGTGCCTTTTTGAAGGCATCAAGAACTTCAGACTTGCATTCTCTGGGAGGATGATCAGTGCCTCATCCATTGGGATGCCTTTCTTTAATTGGATGATCTTCTTCGTTCTGAAGAATGTCAGTAGCCATGAAAAACAATGGAACTTCATCAATACAAGCTTTCTACCTACCCAATCCTACTGATCTAACATTTTTTCTTCTTTAGAGTGCACTTGGATTGGAAAACTCTTTTCACAACATTTTATTCTTTTGAAAGCATAAAACTAATCTAATTCTACACCTTATTTCTCCATGAACTCAGATTAAACAGTTGAGTTCATATGCTTCTCTACCTAATCTACCAATCTGTTAGGATTAAACAGTTTAACAGATTTTTATTTTCTAAATTCTACAACAAAAATTAAAAAGCATACAAGTTAGGATTGAACAGTCTAACTTGATGCTGATCTATGGCATAAAAACAAGCTGCACATACATATTATTTTGCAGAAAAATAAAATGGAAGGCTTAAGATCTGAAATTTCAAAGCACTTCCTTCATCTTTTTACAGCTCTGTTTTGACTCTTGTTTGAGCTGTTTTTCTCTTATCAACTGGTTCAGATTTTGAGCTGATTAGAACCAGTTATTCCTCTATGTTGACTCAAAAATTTAAACAGATTTGAGTCATTAATCTTTTGAAAAGTTAGGTTCAGATTTTGAGCATGTTTGAACCTTTAATTTCTAGACTAATCTACCTACTGATAAGTCAAGATTAAACAGTTTGGAAAATCGAATTCGTTATCTTATCAGCAGTAAATTTAAAACTAACTAGTCAATATTATGTTGTTTGACTAACTAGAAGTGTGTTTTATAGGAGTGGCATTTAAGCTTGCACACTTTCAGATTTGTTTCTCTTTTTGTTGGTATGGGGTTGTACCTTTATTGTTTTTACAATCTGCCCTCTTTTCTCTTTTATTGTTTTCGTATTTTGATTTTTTTAACTTTGAATGCAATGATGGATGAAATATTTATAATGAGAAAAAAGATAAAAAGGATTTTTAGAACATGACATGGATCAAGAGAAGTAATGCTTAAGCATCCTGCCATTGACAGGACCCCCAAAAAATTCTGTTCCATTCAACTCTTGTAAGAAAAAGGCATTATTACCAGTAGCTGAATGAATGAAGTAAGGGCCAAGCCATAGGTTGTCAAATTTTCTATGCTTGCCCTTGTCTTCTCTCCTTGAGTCCCACTTTAAAACTTTGTCCCCAATATTAAAATTGTTGGCCTTTGTTCTTCTGTCAAAAAACTTTTTAATGCTGTCCTGCTTCTGTAATGCTTTGTTATAAACCTCTTCTCTTGTTTGTTGAAGGTGAATAGTCTGATTTATCCTTCTGATCATGTCATTATCTTCAAACTGAACCTCTTGAATCAACTTCATAACTGGCACACCAAGGCTGGTAGGAAATATTGCATCAGTGCCATACACAAGCTGGTAGGGTGACATGCCAATAGATTTCTTCAAAGTCAATCTGTCAGCCCAAAGTGCATGTACAAGCTTTGTGTGCCAAGAATTTTTGTTGTCCTCCAAAAAATTCTTGATTGTGTTCACTAAACTCTTGTTTGAGGATTCTACAATTCCATTACCTTGAGGGTAATAGGCCGTGGAATGTCCCAATGTTATCTGATACTTGTGACAGAAATCAACCATCTTCTTTAATCCAAATGTTGCTGCATTATCAGTGATGATCTTGGTAGGGCAGCCAAATCTGGAGAGAATATTATTCTTTATGAACTTTATGATAACAGAATCATTGGCTTGCCTACAAGGGATGGCTTCTATCCATTTAGTGAAATATTCTGTGGCAGTGAGAATCCATCTATGTTGAGCTGAAGATGATGGATGGATTTCACCTATGAAGTCAAGTCCCCACTGTTGAAAAGGGGCTTCAACAGTGATTGGATGCAGAGGTAGGGGTAGCAGCTTTCTTTTGCCTTCAAAAAGTTGACAGTTATGACAGGAAATTATCATCTTGTGCACATCAAGAAAGAGAGAAGGCCAATAGTAACCAACCCTCAAGATTTTGTTGGCTGTTGTCTTCCAGTATAGGTGGCCCCCACACTCTCCTTCATGGAACTCGTGCTTAACCTTCTCTGCATCATACTCAAGCAAACATTTAAACAATATACCACTTGCACTTTTCCAATAAAGACATTTATCTATAATGCAATAGTTTACAGCTTTTAACTTTAGAAACCTTGCCTTTGTTTTTGTCAAACTAGGAGGTGTGTTCAAATTAAGCAAAACATAAAGAATATCAGCATACCAAGAGGAATTCATAAAATGGTCTTCAACAAGGGGAGTTGAGATTTCCTCTTGATCATCTAAAGCATTAATCATATTAATATCAAGAACTTCAAAATTTGATTCAGCCATTAATCTAGCTAGACCCTGGCCTTTGATAAGTTTAGTGGGCTTTATCTCTAAATCATATTCAAGAATAAAAGCTATCCACTTACCTCTCTTACCATCTAGGTCCTGTGTTAGAATGTCTTTCACAACTGAATTTGGGACAAAGAAAATGATGTGTGAGTGAAAAATGTATACTCTGAAGTCTTTTAAAGCTTTAACCAAAGCAAAAGCTTGCTTCTCCATGATGTTATACTTCAGAGGGGCATCCCTCAATGCCTTACTAAAGAATGCAATAGGTTGCTCTTGTCCTTGTGGATTTTTCTGTAAAAGGACAACAACTATTGTATGTTCTAATGCAAATGAAAAAATATAAAAATGTTTTGAAAAATCAAGACTTATTAGAACCGGTGTTTTGATTAGAGCTTGTTTCACCAGCTCAAAGGACTTCTTTGCTTCTAAGGTCCATTTTACCCCTTGCTCCTTCTTCAGCATGTTTGTAATATTCCTAAGGAGCTCAACCAAGTTGGGGATGAACCTTCTCAAAAAGTTAATCTTTCCAATGAAATATTGCAACTCCTTGATGTTTTAAGGATGAGAGATTTGCAATATGGCCTCAATCCTCTTTGGATCTCTCTTAATACCCTCTTCTGAAATAATGTGCCCAAGAAGCTTACCTTCTTGGAGACCGAATAGTATTTTCTCGAGGTTTAAAGATATCCCAAACTTTCTGCATCTCTTAAAGACTGTTCTTAAATGTTCTAAGTGTTCTTCATCTGTCTTTGAAAAAACAGTAACGTCATCCAGATAAATAATGATGAAGTAGCCTAGTTCTTCCGAGAATGCTATGTCCATGGCTCTCTGAAAAGTTGCTCCAGCATTCATTAGACCAAAAGGCATTTTTACATACATGAAAGTGCCCCATGGTGTAGTAAAAGTTGTCTTTAGTTGATCATCAGGGTGGACTAAGATCTGATTGTACCTTGAATAGACATCAAGCAAAGAAATTCTTCTAAACCCTACCACCCTTTGTAAAATATGATCCATCTTAGGTAAAGGGTAGTTGTCTTTTAGTGAAGCTTTGTTTAAGTCTCTAAAGTCTATACAAAGCCTAATCTCTCCTTTTTTCTTTCTAACTGACACCAGATTAGACACCCACTTAGAATATCTAATAGGGACAATAATACCAGCTTCATACATTTTCTTGATTTCCTTCTCAACCAAAGGCAGCTGAACGAGTTTATTCTGCGCAGCTTCTGTTTGAATGGTTTTTGGTTTTATTTGAGAGGGATTTTGTGCTGTATTATTTCAGTGTCATAGGATTTAAGATCTTCGTAACTCCACGCAAAAACATCAGAAAATTCCTTAAACAAATCTATGTATTTGAGTTTAATGTGAGCTAGTAAGGTCTTAGACAGTTTAATCATCATTGGTTTAAGTTCACTGCCTATATTGCACTCTTCCACTCCAGTCTCTAAAGGTTCCAGTTTTGGCTTCTTGGCCACATCGTTAAAATCAAACAACTCTTCTAAAGGGGCCAGACCCTTAGGAAAACTCTGATCTTTGGACTGCAGAGTTTCTAACTCCTCTATTTCTAACTCTGCAGTCAGCTCTATTTTTTTTTCAAGTTTGCTAGACAAAAGATCCATATTGGCAAGTTCAGGAGACTGTTCTTCTTCACCAATAAAATTTTCTTCACTGTTGCAGTCTGTATCATAATCTGAATCCGAACTATGCAGTTCGAATTCATTTCTGAATCGCATGAAGTCTTCTATTTGTTTGTCTTCGTCAAACACTTGCCAATATTTTTCGTTATCAGGAACGGCTGGTCTGAATTTTATCTGAGTTGTGTAGTCTTTAGTTTCATATGGCGTTAGGAATGTTCTAGCTGCAAAAGCTAAACTATGGGCCGCAATATTTCTTTTTCTTGGAACAAAAATTACCTGGTACTCAAAAGTTTTTAAAAGATCCACGACATAATTTCGATAGACTCTAAGTCTTGGGTGACTTGCGTTGTATTCCCCGTTGACTTGCTTAATGATTAATTTAGAATCCCCATATGCTTTGATTCTTTTGGATCCTAACTTTTTGAACTATCGCAAGCCTAAAAGTAGGGATTCATATTCCGCTATGTTGTTTGAACACTGAAAGTTTAATTTATAGGAAATGATTTCTGTGTGGTTGTTCTCAGTGTTGCATATCCAGACACCTGCACCAAAATTAGTTCTAGTGCATGACCCATCGAAGTTCATACTTCATAGAGGACTGAATTCGGTTTCATCTTGGGTACTATCCTCTTCAACTAACGTGCTTTGTGATTGTTCATGAGTATTAGCACTTAGTCGAATTTGTTTCGACTCCTCAATTTTTTCACTTATTCAAGGAATGTTTTCTTGACTGTCAATGTTAAAAAGTGATGGATGCATGACTTGTAGCTCAAGACCTGTGTTTGATTTGCTAAATTTTTCAAACGCAACAAACTATTTTGACACTTCTACATTGTGTTCTTCTTCCTCTCTATCGGCCATCAGTTCCGTTAAAGTGACCTGTTTAGTGAAAGATTCATCGTTAAACAGGATAAAAGAATCGAGGCCTGTATTTACATAATACAAGGGAGAGTTTTGTGGTCTATCTTAGCTTGTAACTGTATATTGCATATGGGACTCCCTGTAAAGTCTTCTTGTCTGATTGAAAACAGGGATAGTCGCATAGGTCATGTCCATCTGCATAGTCCCTTGTAACTTAGCCCCCCAAGATCTTGATAATAGCATTCCATACTTTGGGGGAACATCAGCCACAACAACGTCCATTACTAAATATTTGGCTGGGATCTGGGCTAAGTTAACGCAGAGGTCTTTGATTAATCCTAAACATTTTACTCTGCTCGAGTCAAAGGAGTAAAGGTCTTTATAAGGTCTGGTGATTTCAAGACCTAGGCTCTCCATCACAGCTTTAGGCATTAAATTATGAGAAGCCCCGGAATCATGCATAGCGTTGTGAAAAATCTTGTCATGAACATTCAAACTTACATAAAAGGGAGGAACAGGTCCCTCTTGATACTTACCTTCAATCTTTGGACCAAAAATAAGCTCTGGCTGGTCATCATTAAGATTGATTGTGTCATTATTCTCTTCAATGTTTAAAGCCTTCAAAATTTGGGTCCTATATACATTCTGGGCAGCTAACTCAGTCATGGGAACAGAGATTTTAATTTTGGAAATTTCCTGCTCTAGGCTAAAAGGAGTTTGATTCTTTGAAGAACTTATCTCAGCCTTGTTAACTGCCATTCTATCAGCAACATCAACTTGCTGATTTGTTATATTTACATTTGACAAAATGGTTTTAATAGGAGTAGTAGCTGAAGTGTTAGTACTGCTAAGGTCTGCACTCTGTTTTGTAACGTTTTGAGTGCCTTTCTCTTTAACTTTATCATAATTTACAACCACTATTCTGTCTTTCTGTTTGACAACTTTAGGCTTGTTTACAGTGCTGTTTTGTGAAGATTTGTCGGAGGTTTTGGTGTTGGGAGTTTGCTGGTTGGTTTTACTTCTAAGGTCATATTCTCTTTGAGACTCTATGATGAAATTTTCCATGTCTTGATAATAACATTCATCATCATCTCTTTTGTCATCATAAGGTGTGTAAAGACTTTGTTTTCTAGCATAATGAATCTCAAAGTCATCATTATCTACTCCCAGCATGTTGATATCTTCTTCCTCTGTTATCTCATCTGTTTTCTCAACCTCACTTACATAGTTTTGATGAAAGGGAGGAGTGATCTGTTGATCATCTTCCCTAGGTCTGTTTGGAGGTTGGTTCCTTCTAAAATTCTAATTCTGGTTCTGGTTTCTGTTTTGAGGAGCAGTTTGGTTTTGACTTGCTTGTGCTCTCTAAAAAATTCTCATTCTCTTCATCATCTCCTCCATCATTTTTTCCATCTTTGGGTTGGAAGTAGAAGGGGTATATTCCGCTCTGAAGGATACTCTCTTCTCATTTTTCATTCTTGCTCTCTTCTCCATCAAGTTAACTTCCACAGCAAGAGATCCTTTTTTCATATCTTCAAGAGTTGCAGGATCTCTCTCTCTCAGCTGATAGGCCATCTCAGGGTCAAAACCTTCAGGAAACTTGTTTAGAGTTGAACCTTGTGGATGTTTTAGATCTAGGGAAAGTGCATTGTACACACTGTTAAATCTAGTGCAGTAAGCTTGCATGCTTTCCCCAGTGTTTCTATGGAGGTTCTTGTAATCAAAAAGGACTTGGAGAGGATTATTCTCCACTTCCCATTTGTTTAAGAATTTATGATGGAAGGCTTGGAGATCATTGATACTATGGGGGGTTAAGCCTTTAAACCATTTTCTTACTTCTCCCCCCAGACTCTGAGCAAATAATCTAAGCTTGACAAAATAATCATCAATTTCATTTCTGTCAAAGTAGGCATTCATCTTATCCACATGTTTTGATGCAGTAGTAGCATTACTAGCATCATATAATGGTATTTTGGACTGATAGTCCTGTGGAAGATTGACTAATGGTACAGGAAGGACTAAGGGAGCATACCATGCTGCCATGATATATGGTGGAGGTGGATTTACAAGAGGTGGATTCACAAAAGGAACAGTGGGCTAAAGTGGAGTGGTTTGGATAGTGGATGTTGGGTGAAGAGATGTGGATGGACCAGGGATAGATTGCTGAGCTGATCTCGGATGAGAGACACCTAAATTGGAAAGGAAATGTGAATCAGGTGGTGTTGTTTCTCTACTACCAGGATGTTCACTTGTTTCAGGAGATGACAGTGAAGACTCAGAATCTAGCTGATCTAAATCACCAAGAGACCTAGTTCTAAATGGATTTATTAGATCTTCTTGTGATTGTTGTAGAGCTGCAATATTTTCAGGAACTGAATTAGCTCTCAAGGGTGATCTGAAAACAGTTGAAAAATTTATCTTAGGAGACTTCCTAAGGATACTTTCTGGGTTATCAAATATCTCAGGTGGATCAGGGTCAGGATAGGCTCTAGTATGAATCTTTCTAGGAGCCACTATGTTGTGTTTGTTAGACCCAACTAAACAAGAAAAGTTCAACCAAATATGACAGTCTTTGAGAGGTTAACTAATCTGTTTTACACAAATTTTAATCCTACAGTCCTCTAACTGAGTTTGAATGATATTACAATGATAAGGGTTCTTCCCAGTGGAGTCTTAAGGTCTGTTGAGGATTGTGGAGTCGCCAAGTGGAATTTTTATCTCTTTTGGAGGTAAAAGGTTTTATGGTCCACCACCATGTTTATTGAATACCAATCTGAAATATTTTTGGATTTTCTGAGTTATTTTTCAGTTGTGTGGTTTCTAAGAGTGTCCTAAATCTGTTTCAAAACTTAGCTACGGTTGTGTGACAAAGACAGTCTACTATTATGGCTAAGCTAGCTGATTTTTCAAGGTTAGATAAACTCTTATGAGAATCCTAGGGTTTGCCTAGTTTGTCACTGATTCAAACAAGTTTCATCATGATTACCATCACTTGGTAGTGCTTGAAAAGGCTATTTTTTACTCACTAAACAATGTTTGTTGGCCAGAGATGTTATGCCTAACAATTCAAATAGATAACAGAATAAATGTCATTTGAAAGAAAGGAATTTCTGATGTCTTATGATTATTTGAAATAAAAAAACACTTAGACCGTCCCCAGTGGAGTCTCCATAAATGTTACTTGCTGGTGGCTCAACTGGTTAATATAGAAAATGTTCTTTGAAACAAATTTCTGATATCCTATGATTACCTTAAAATGAAAATTACTCGGAAATTCCCCAGTATGGTCGCCATAAATGTTAGTTCCCTGTAATCAACAAGATTGGCAAAGTCCGACAACAGGGAGAACACCGTTTCAACCACTTTGGGATTCTAGGATCTAGCCCTCCTGAATCCCGAGAGGGATCTTTCCAATAAGTGTAAAGATGGATTTATCTTTAAGGTTTTGGGTAATGATATTAGGCTAGTTATGAAGTCCAAGGGTTTTTGTTTGTTTTGGATGGTTGAGCATGATTATGGCTTGAGTGGAAAGTTCTAAATGGAAAGAGTTTCAAAGGTGAGAAGTTGCAAGCAAATAGAAAAAACTTTGGCCAAAAATATGGATAATTGCAGGTTTCATTCCATTGGGCTATGGAGTCATAATAGGGTTTTAATTGAAACAACAGGTTCAAGAGTGGTCCATGGAGCAAGTCATCTATGTCTAAGGATCTCTTTGAAGTTGATTTTATGGAATGAAATGATACAAAAAGAAGGGGAATTAAACAAATGAAGAACAAAGTGAAACCTAAGATCTGGTAAGTACTTTGAAACTAGCCAACTTTTGACATACACTTAAGAAGGATATAAAAGTAATCCAGGATCTGGTAAGTACTTCGAAACTAGCCAGCCTTTGATACACTTTCAATAGAAAAACATTTAAAACACAAGGGAAACACAATTGATAACAAAGAATGGTCTAAGATCTCGTAATTACTTTGAAACTATCCAACTTTCAACACATTCCAAGGGAAACTTTCAGATAGTTTTTGAGGATAAAACTAGGACCATGGCTCACCATATCTTCCTTAGTTCATCTCTACTTAACTTAAACTGAAAATAACTTTCAAGAATAACAATTAGCTAAGACAGTAGGATGAGGGAACGTCGGCATTCCTAACTGCTCAAACTGAATTAAATCATTCCTAAATAACACAAATTAGAAGAAAACATTAAGATAAAGCTTATCAGTCAGAGAAGGGTACTGATATACAGTAAATCCTAACTCTATGCTTGCTGTTCTTTATCAAAGAAGATGAATAGAGTGAAAACAGAAATGAAATAACAATCTACAATAAGAAAAACATCACCGTCGACATAGACCAGGATCCCATAAATCAGCTTGTATTGATGCTTCAAACCAGTTACAGCTTTAAGTCCAATGTTTCAGGTTAGCAATTATATTCACTTCTCAGCCTAACTATTCTATCACAAGAAAAGCTTCAAGAGCCTTTGAACACTATTTACAGGTAGAAAATTCGAGCACAAGTATATTTCAAATTTTAGCAACCAACCAAGAACAATCCTCTTCTCATCTTCTACAGGAGTATTTATAGAAGGAAGGAGGAGGTGGGATCTGATAAAAGATCTCCTGGGTCAATTAATATAGACTTAATGCTCCTCGGCCTTTGAGGGGCTTAATGGAGAAGAGTACAGATATTTTCACTGTATTAATTGATTTACATTTAAGATTTAAGCTCGATGGAGGCTTTTGTTGACTTTAAGGCTCTGTTTTAGGATATAATAACTCTGCTGATATTTTTTGCATTAATTTCCTTTGGCAGAATTAACTATTTGGCTGCACTGAGGCAAATATCTGATTTTCTGATCATAATTTGGCCTCTGTTTGAGTGCTTTGAGGCAACAGGTGGCATTGGGTAGCTAAGAGGAATCAATTGGCCTCTGTTGTGGCGGTGGAGGCCTTTCTGTCTGATGATCTTTTGATTTTTCTTTAATCACTGTTTTAATTTGGAGGATTAGGCTTTTGATAATCAATCTTAGCCGTAATCCCCAAACTGTCTTCACTCCTCTATTTTGCTATATGTTGTCTTCGACACTGATACTCTTTTGTTTTTATTTCATTCTCTGTGTTTTGTTGATGTGCAAGGCCGCACAGGGCTCATATGGCATCAATGCCCATGAAGCATTGATGAAACGTGGAGTAGAACCTTTGTAGTTATTTCCCTTTGATAAACAGAAGTCCAGAGGATCGTCACCCTCGGCTTTCTTTTCCTTTATTATTATGGGAAAAACATTTGAAGCCTGCAAAATACAAAAAATATTAAGAAATCTTGCGTTATTGGGTTTAATTGCTTCGGAGGCGATGGGGAGGAGCGAGGCCGTTGGATGGCATCATCCAACGGTGGAGATCGAATGGAGACTGTTCGAAGAGAACAAAGGGGTCAATTAAGTCAGATCCGTTGATTGCAAAAAGATCAACGATCGGGATTGGGTGTGATTACACAAAGTGAATGAGTCACTTTGTAATAATATGGGCGTAAGATGTGAGAAAATACAAAGAAAAGAAGAAAAATCCCTTCGGCGGAAGAAATTTGTCAAAAAGTACAGTTGGGGGTTCGGGACGATCGTGGGCCGTCGGATGAGATTGACCCACAAGATCAACGGTAGAGATTGCGTGTTAAAATATTTTGGTAGAGACGGAGGGCGCTATGTAAATGGAGGTTTAGATCCAAACCGTAGATCTGCAGAGATCAACAGTGGAGGGCGCGCGCGATAAAACACTAGGAAAAAGAGGGAAAGTGGTTTCGAGGAGGTAAAACCACTGTTTCGCGCGGAGAAAAGGCAGGTTGGCAGTTTTGTCTTTTGGAACGTGATATGCGTCCCCGCCCGACACGTGGATTTTAAATACAGCTTATATCGCGTGATTTTCAGGAATTAACCATCGTGGTTAAAGTTACGTGACTTGGAATGTGGATCGTTAGATCTGGGACCTCAGATCTAACGGTGGGAAAATGAGTGCGATATGGGATAGATGTGCGGGTTATAAGAGGAAAGGCGGTTTTAATCCGGGCCGTAGGATGAAAAATTTGGACGACGGAGATCAAAACTTGAGAGAGGTGGGACCTGCAGGGGGTAGGCCTGTCAGGTTGAATTTGAGCCGTTGGATGTAAAAGATCGACGACCAGGATTAAATCTAGGGTTTAAATGAAAAATATACAAAGGCAGAGAAGGATTTAATAAGGACCGTTGATCTGAAGAGATCAACGGTCGGGATTGGTATAAAACATTAGGGGCAGGGCTGCATGTTTTTGAACCAAAGTCGAAGAATGCGATCTGGACCGTCCGATCTGGACAGATGGACGGTCTAGATGCAATTGGAGGTATCGGCATTGGCGGGGCAAAGAATATGGAGGCACTGAAGCGATTGAGCGTTGGTCGTTGATCTGAGGATCAGATCAACGGTGGGGAGTGAATCAGAGGATTTTGAAGGCAGAGGAAGGCTAATAATCAGAGAAAATGTGGGTCGTTAGATCTGGGAAAGAAGGTAAGAGATTAATGGTTCACGATAAATCGGGGAATCATCAATCAGGGAAAGAAATAGAATGCTCCCAATAAAACTTGTCGATGCGATGCTGCGTGGGCCATCTGATCGGCTCAAGATCAACGACGGATATTGTTTTAAATTATGCTCCGGCGGAAACCCTTAATACTTTATGAAAACCCAAAGATTTAACAAAAACAAAGGTTTATCAGGGTGGGATGTATACATATGAAATGGTTGGTGCCCGATTGCGGGGCTTTTGATTATATGGAAGGCAAAAGTCCTCGGGCCTATGTATGAGGGCCAATTGCAATCGGAGGTCGAGCTTGGTCTTTCAATCTACCCATTTGGAAATTTGCGATGCGATTGGCGCTTTGGGACTTAAACTCTTGGTCCCGGGCATAAGTTTATATGGAGTAAAGCCGGGGAGCGGAGTTTATACAATGGGGCTTCAATCGCATTAGAATTTTGATGTGGCCTTTTCAATCTACCCATTTACATTAAAAAACATTGCATGGGCGCATTTCAGACCAAACTTAGGAAGAAGTGGGTTTATTGACTTTATAAAGGAAAAAGGCAATCGGGAATGAATTATTTCAATGTTTTAGCGCCCAATTGCGGGCATAAGGGTTATATGAGGCGATAATGGGATCGGGGGTTGTGTACAAAGGGCTTAACCGCATCAGAGCTTTTCACATAAGAAAATGACTTGTGCGCTCTGATTCTTCCGATGCGATAAGCGCTTAAATGGTTTAGCGCTTGGTTCTAGCACCAAGGCACGTGGAGGGGAAGTGGTTAGGACTTAGCCCAAAGGGGCTTAAACCCTTAGTGAAAAACTTATTTTTTATGAAATTTTTAGAGTTTTCTGATGGATTTGGGGGTTTCGACAGAGTTAAAAAAGGAGTTTTAAACTCTGGAATGTGGATTTCATGAAGGGGGAATGGGGAAAAATGAAAAATGGAGGAATTTCATGAGGAAGAAAAGGGTAAAAATGAAGGTTAGTTTTGAGGTGAAGGAAAAGAAAAATGGCTTTTGCAGCAGTATTTTCTCTATGGAATCAACAAAATTTCTGAGTTTGAAATGGAAATAGCAGTGAAGATTTAGACAAAGGGAAAGATGTCTTCATGAGTCTTCAAGAGATAACACTTTTGCAATAAAACTTGTTCCTTGAAGGATCCAAAAATGTTTTAGCCACCATTTGCTATGACAAATTTTATTGGTGGCTAACATGCCCCGAGACTCAGATGATTTCTCAGGAGAAGGATAGAAATCATCATCAAAATATTAGGCTTACCTAGGTTTTTACATACATGATGGTATTACTAAGAGTATTTACATTATAATCATGCATAATGGGTTTACATCTTTTACAAAATTGTTGACTGAATGATGAAATCTAAATGGCATGAACATGATGGATCCATTTTGTGAGAAAATGGGTGTACTGCTATGGGGTCATTGACACAGAGTGGTCAATAGAACCCATGACCTCTCAATAGCAAAGTTGATTTAACGACAGAGACTCGACCAATTGGGCTAACCCTCAGGGCTACATACTACATATTGTTATGTTAATGCTTTTGACCTTCAAACTTCGATGGAGGTTTGGGAAATGATTTTTTCTCAAAATTTAAAATGATTAAGACTGACATTGCATACTATGAAAGACATCTTAAGACATCAAAAAAGACAATAATTTTAAATAGTTGATTGTGTATTTCACCCTTAAATCAAAATATATAAAATGCTCTTATTTGTCGTTTGATTGCTAAAACAGGTGCTCCAATTAAACGACATGAAGAAATTCACATTGGAAATTTCACTTTTAAGCTATTGCCTTTTCTTACGTGAGATGGAATAAAATACCAACACCCTACGTGTTCCACTTGTTGCAAATGAAATCGACGTGGAAGCAAGTAAAGCATGTACACAACTAGTCTATTTTTCGTATTAACCATACATACCTCTGAGCAGAGTTCTAAAAAGTACATAACTTTTCTATCCTCTCTTATTGATGTTGATTTCCATTCAATCAACTCTCATTAAATCAATTTTAACAACAGTGCAACTTGTATTTCATTGTCTTTTGATGTTTGCTTTGCTCTTTAAAAATTGTATTAGTCGAGGACCTTTCTAATTACAGAATTGTTGGTCGGTGATGTTGCAATATTTTGTGGAGAAAAGGTATCTTATAACTTGTATCCAAGTTGGATTAAATATATCGAGCACCAAATACTGCAAAGACAAATGGCTAAATTTATAAAGTAATGATTACTAAGTGGTTGGGTGAGCCACTGTGCAAATAAAATCTAATATAAAAGCTTAAACAAGTTGTATGTATAAAGCTCCATAACAGTTGTGTTTTGTCTTTTAATCAATTATTGTATATTGTGTACTGCCATTGAACACCAATGATGGTGTTCCCCCAAGGGTGAGGGGTTTGTAATAGCCCCAATCACATTTCCCGCTTATTTTAAGCATTGAAAATTTAATTAAGTTAAAATGGTTGAGTTGGGGACACACATTCCAGAGTTAAGGTGGAAAATTGCTTTGGATGTAAACATGTGTGGTGAAAACCATGGATGCTGACATGTAACAAGATAGGGGCAAGGGATGATGTGGCACTTAGATGATTGGCTTGCAAGAATAGGTAGACAAACTTGTTGCGCTCAATTTGTCAAAGTTCCAAGGAAGCGAAAGTGCCAAATTTTTCAACAAGATTGGATCATTTATGAGCAGTCCATGTCATTTGTAACCCATTCTAAAAATTATGTGATGTAAATGATCCTAGTAAGTCCTTGAGTATATGTAACAACCTAGGTAAGCCTATTATTTTGGCGAAAAGTTTCATCCTAGGAGGTTTTTCGTCTCACTCACTCATGTGTGTTTCTAAACATCAATGGTCGGCAGAATTTTTCCCTCCAGTCTCACCCCAAAGCTAGGGTATAATTCTTCGTCAAAGTCTTAGGTGAGTCCTAATGTTTTAGTCGAGTCTAATGTAAAAGTGATTTGGGATTAATTGAAGCTAGTTGGCTTAATTGTTTTATTACAAATCAAATGGGTCTACTAGATCATATTGTGTCGCAGATGGGTTATGTGTCTTGAGGGTCTAAACCAAATGTGTATTTCTTTTTTGGATGCAGCCCTTGCATCCAAAGGGAAACATGAGCAACAGAGACGTAAGAAAGACGTCTAGAAAATCAAGTGCTTCAAGTGTGGTGAATTTGGTCACTACGCTTTCCACTGTCCTTTGAAGCAAAAGGAAAAGGATGAGAAGCATGATCTGAAGGTTGCAACCGCGAACATCGATGAGGATGAGTACGTGATGAGTGGTCCAGGAGGGAGATGGGGCGAAATTGAGTTGTAGTTCAACAGAAATGAAGTTGGCCAAGATCCTTGAGGAGTCCACCTCTCAGATCATACCTTGCTATGGGTGCCCAAGATCAGAAGTAGTAAGCTGGAGGAGTTTTCAGTTGATGCAGAGGAGTGCAGAAATGACAGATGCAGTAGTTAGCAGTGCTAGCATCTGAGAAGCGCAAAGAAAATTTGCAACAACGCAGAGGGACACAGTGCAGAGCAGCAACAGTGCAATGCTTCAGAGGGACAGTGTGGGTCTAGCTGTAGTCAGAGTTTCAACATCGAGATGCATACTGAACACTTGTTCAAATTCATGGATTTTTTTCAGTGTCTTTTCTCAGCAGCTGAGTTTCAGTGCAGAGTTAGCAGTGGCAGTGCTAGCAACAAATGCATCATTTGAGAGGGAGTTGCAGTATGGATGCATTGTTGATTGTGGCAAGGTCAGCAACAATACAATGCAGCAACATCCCAATGATTATGGGTAGCATGTCAGACATCATCAACGCAGATGCTTCAGAGTCAGAGCAGTGTGCAACAGGGCATATCTGTTAGAGCACATTCCTCGCTAAGAGGGAGTGTTGATTTTGGTAGCATCAGATGTGCTCTAAGTCTCAAACTTTGTGGAGAGGCTTAGACACATGCATTACAGATCAGGACCGGTTGGATGGAGCCTCCAACTACATGATATGGAAAGCAAGAATCACTTGTCTTATAGATGAATATGGTCTCAAGCTCTTCATGATGAACATGGTAGTTGTCCCTACAAAACCAGATCAGTTGAAGCAGTACAAGGCTGATATGGTGAAGGAAAAAATGTTGCTCTTGGATGGAGTCAAAGATCACATAGTGTCCCATATAGCCGACAAGGATACTTCCAGGCGGACCTGGGAAGCCTTGGCCACGCTATATGAAGGATCTTCCGAGCAGCAGAAGATGTACATTGAGAAAAAACTGAGGATAGCGCGGATGCGAAAAGGGGAACATATTGTTCTATTCTTGTCGAGACTTTAGGAGATTCATGTCCAACTAGTAGTAGTGGGGTCTACCCCTTCTTCTAAAATGATGGTGAGACTAGCATTGAATGCAATCACTGATGATTGGCAGGTATTTGTCCAGAGCATCCTGGGCAGAGTAACCTTGCCAGGCTAGGAAGTGATGTGGGCTACTCTTCAGCAAGAAGAGCTAAGGAGAGACTTGGTCAAGTGCAAACTTGATGGAAACAGTGGCAATGGATCGAAGGTGAAGTAGGAGGAGGAAGAAAATGCAACCCTTGCATCCAAAGGGCAATAGGGGCAACAAAGACGTAAGAAAGACGTCTCGAAAATCAAGTGCTTCAAGTGGGGTGAAATTGGTTACTACGCTTTCCACTATCCTTTGAAGCAAAAGGACAAGGATGAGAAGCATGATTTGAAGACTGCAACAACAAATATCGATGAGGATGAGTACGTGATGAGTGCCCATGCATCTCCGGGAGGGAGATGGGGCAACATTGAGTTGTAGTTCAGCAAAACTGCAGTTGGGCAGGATCCTTGAGGAGTCCACCTCTCGGATCATACCATGCTATGGGTGCCCAATATCAGCAGTAGCAACCTGGAGGAGTTTTCAGTCGGTGCAGAGGAGTGCAGAAATGACAGATGCAGTAGTTAGCAGCGCAGAGTAGATTTTCAACAACGCAGAGGGACACAGTGCAGAGTAGCAGCAGCGCAGTGCTTCAGAGGGACAATGTGGGTCTAGTTACAGTCATAGTTTCAACATCAAGATGCATACTGAACACTTGTTCAGATTCATGGATGTTTTCCAGTTGCTTCTCTCAGCAACTGAGTTGCAATGCAGAGTTAGCAGTGGCAGTGCTAGCAAAAAATGCATCATTTGAGAGGGAGTTGCAGTATGGATGAAGTGTTGATTGTGGCAAGGTCAGCAACAATACAATGCAGCAACATCCTAGTAATTATGGGTAGCATGTCATACATCATCAACGCAGATGCTTCAGAGTCAGAGCAGTGTGTAACAGGGCATATATGTTAGAGCACATTCCTCGCTAAGAGGGAGTGTTGATTTTGGTAGCATCGAATGTGCTCTAAGTCTCAAACTTTGTGGATAGGCTTAGACACATGCATTATAGATCAGGACCGGTTGGAAGGAGCCTCTAACTACATGATCTAGAAGGCAAGAATCACTTGTCTTATAGATGAATATGGTCTCAAGCTCTTCGTGAAGAACACGGTACTTGTCCCTACAAAACTAGATCAGTTGAAGCAGTACAAGGCTAGTATGGTGAAGGCAAAAAGGCTACTCTTGGATGGAGTCAAAGATCACATAGTGTCCCATATAGCCAACAAGGATACTTCCAGGCAAACGTGGGAAGCCTTGGCCATGTTATATGAAGGATCTTCCGAGCAACAAAAGATGTACCTTTAGTGAAAACTAAGGATGGTGCGGATGCGAAAAGGGGAACATATTATTCCATTCTTGTCGAGACTTTACGATATTCATGACCAACTAGTAGTAGTGGGGGTCTACACCTTCTACTACAATGATGGTGAGACTGGAATTGAATGCAGTCATTGATGATTGGTAGGTATTTGTCCAGAGCATCCTGGGTAGAGTAACCTTGCCAGGCTGGGAAGTGATGTGGGTTTCTCTTCAGCAAGAAGAGATAAGGAGAGACTTGGTCAAGTGCAAACTTGATGGCAACAGTGGTAGTGGATCGAAGGTGAAGTAGGAGGAGGAAGAAAATGCAGCCCTTGCATCCAAAGGGAAACAGTAGCAACAGAGACGTAAGAAAGACGTCTCGAAAATCAGGTGCTTCAAGTGTGGTGAACTTGGTCACTATGCTTCCCACTGTCCTTTGAAGCAAAAGGACAAGGATGAGAAGCATGATCTGAAGGCTGCAACTGCGAATATCGATGAGGATTAGTATGTGATGAGTGCCCATGCATCTCTGGGAGGGAGATGAGACGACATTGAGTTGTAGTTCAACAGAGCTGCAATTGGGCGGGATCCTTAAGGAGTCCACCTCTCGGATCATACTTTGTTATGGGTACCCAAGATCAGTAGTAGCAGGCTGGAGGGGTTTTCAGTTCGTGCAGAGGAGTGCAGAAATGACAGATGCAATAGTTAGCAGTGCTAACATCTGAGCAGCGCGGAGGGACACAGTGTAGAGCAGCAACATCACAGTGCTTCAGAGGGACAGTGTGGGTCTAGTTGCAGTCATAGTTTCAACATTGAGATGCATACTGAACACTTGTTTACATTCATGGATGTTTTTCAGTTGCTTCTCTCAGTAGCTGAGTTGCAGTGCAGAGTTAGCAGTGGCAGTGCTAGCAACAAATGCAACATTTGAGAGGGAGTTGCAGTATGGATGCAGTGTTGATCATGGCAAGGTCAGCAACAATAAAGTGCAACAACATCCCAGTGATTATGGGCAGCATGTCAGACATCATCAACGTAGATGCTTCAGAGTTAGAGAAGTGTGCAACAGGGCATATCTATTAGAGCACATTCCTCGCTAAGAGGGAGTGTTGATTTTGGTAGCATCGGATGTGCTCTAAGTCTCAAACTTTGTGGAGAGGCTTAGACACATGCATTATATATAACCCATATATTTCTTTGGGAAATTCCACCCAAAAAACGGTTTTATAGGAAAAAATGATTATTTTTAATAATGACCCTAAGTCTAACTTAGGAAATTAAAATAATTAATGAGTATTAATGTAAATTGTAGGTAAAACTTCTAGAAAAAGAAGTTCAAGTCTAATATAATCTTAGTCGTTGATTAGAGATATAATATCGGTCGTTGAAGTCTCAACAAGAAGACTATAAAGGAAGGCTTGAGGGTCATTTGTAAGATACACTAAGAGGATCTAGAGATCGATTTTTCTTAAGTGAGCAGTGCTCAAGACGAAAACATGATCTAAGTGATTCTTCAGCGCAGTTGAGGGGCAGAGAAAATTTTGCAGGAGGATATTCTCCAGGCCAAGGATCAGCATTAGAGAGAAAGCAAAAGATGAACAGGAGGCTGCGCACAACCCAGAGTGAGTGACGTAGGCCCACGCAAGCCCCGCTCAGAGGAAATGCAGTTCTTCAGCAAAAAGTTTGATTTCAGCTGAGAAAATCCAGATCTGAGTCGGGAAGGGCTAGATCGATTTTCCAGAAAGGTTGAAAGGTCATGCAGAAGGGGTGACGCAGCTCCAAATCTAACCCCACGTAGGCCTATGCAGCTACTGCACAAAGGCAGTCCAAAGGGAGTTGGGGTTTCGTCAGTTCAACTACCATATCATTCGGGATTTGCAGAGTGATGTTTACTCACTAATTTATTTTTCTGTTAGTATTCTCTTAAACTAATTTGTCTGATTAGACAATCAAAGTTGTATCCAGTTTAAATGTTGATTTTTCCGAGGATGTTTGTCCAAAAACAATGGTGTCCTGTGTGTTATTTTTCTTGCTCAAATTCCTGTTTTCACAAATATTTTAATGGGTGAAGGCTGCTTCAGTCACTACTTCGATATTTTAAGAATTAGTCTTTAAATAACTTGTTAAATCAGATTTGCAAGCAGGAGAATTAGTTCAGCTTGTCGCAGTAGGGATTCCAGATATAGATCTTGGAATTTTCACAATTTGTTGGCACTTTGATATCTCACTAATCTCCTTATCGCCTTGTTCACTCCTTTGTTTGCACTTTAGCACCTGGAGATTTGGGTTAGTTTCTTTTTTGGGTGGAAACTCCACTGATTCATCCATTCATAAAAGCTTACTGGTAGCTTGGTTATCCCCACTCTCTGGGCTCGGTTAAACAAATTACATTTTAGTAAGTATTCAATTCTCTCGGACAGGAAGCCTAGTTCCTTGATATCCACTTTTTTCTCCCTAACTAACCTTTTATTTTTTTCCTTCTGTATTTTTCGAGATAGATACATGTTCAAGTGGCAACTCCACTTCTTTATTTTTTTACAAAAATTCCTGCTAGAGGCTTACCTCTCGTAAATCTCTTGATTGTCTTGAACAAGGATGACTTATCTGTCCCTTGTCGTTTTACTAACACTCAACGCTATCCTCATGACCTTCCAAAAAAGGAATATGGGGTTAGAGAATTAATAGAAATCATTGAAAGTGAGCACGATGAGAAAATAAATCAATTCAATGATATGATGAATCACATAAAAGAAGTTGCAAGAGAATAATTTACAACATTATAGTAATCAAGAAGTACCATATTGTATATCTTGTAATCACTTTCATGATGAATCCACATGTGCCATTGCAAGAAGAGTCCTCGATAGTGGAAAGGGAGGGACTAGTAACTAGGTTATTCATTTTGACAACGAAAAGAAAGATGATAAGAATCTTGTTAAGGAATTAACTCAAACAATCAAAGACATGCAATCTAGTCAAACAATATTAAAAGTAGATTGCGCTAGAGAAATGAATTCCATGGGGAACATGTTACATGCAATGGAAGTTACTAAATATAATCAAATGATCTCAGGATGGACGCCCTAGAGGACGAGCATGTTGAGGAGATGATCTCCATAAAACCAAATCATAAGAAAGAAATAATCTCTATTCAAGAAAATCATAATAGAATGATAAAGGACATGGAAGCTAGTTAGGTATCTCTTCAATACAGGTTATTAGCTAGAGAATAAAATCATGCCAAGGAAATCACTGCTATTAAGGATGGATATTCTAATCAAATAAATTCCATAGAGGATAGGCTACAAAACTTAATTAAGACCATGGAGGTTGATCATGTACAACATACGAAAATTATGGAATCAATACATGTTGAAAAAATGAATGCCATAAGAATTGAAAAGACAACTCTTCATTAAAGTAAGCTACAAAAGATGGAAAAATCTCAGGTTTAGGAACTTCAACCAAGACTGAAGGATCCATTGCAAGAACCTCCCAGCTCGCCAAAGCAATATTCATCTTATTATGAAGAAGTCATTGATTCCATTGAGAAGGGGTTAAACAAAGATGACCCGGGATGGAAAGAAACTGAAGGAAATAAGATAAATGATTATAACACTTTTGACAAAACATGGTCATGAAAATAAGGGAGAGCAAGTCACAAAAATCGTGGAAATTCCAAATTTTCTGGATGAGCGTTATCCAAATCAGATAGAAAGTTGCACGTTGATCATATCAACATCAACATCGCATCCTACTGAGAGCAAGCTTAAAAGGCGAAAGAGAATAAGGAAGAACTTTGATGCATCTGATGGTAGAGAGCAGCTCAATATTCAAATTAGTCAAAGACCTTTGAGGATTGCAAATGTCAAATCTTATGTATTAGAGGGTGGAAAATTATTAAATACCCTTATGTTAAAATTAATTAATTTTTGTGGCAAAAATAAATTAATACTAAGTTGGAAAATTAATTAATTAGAGTCAAAATTAAAATGTCTTAGGAAAAATAATTCTCGAAGTGGAAAAATTCGTGGGTCCTAAAAGAATCAATTTTTAAAGGCCCTCAACCAATGAGATATCTTATATTTCAAGAAAGTTTGGACTATTGGACCTTGGTGGTTAAGTCAAAGTCAAATTTTATGAAATTAGCTCAAAATAATTAATTTTTAGCTAATAAAAATAGAATTGAATGATAAATTCAAAAATTCTTCAAAAATAAAAAATCAACGACCGAGATTAAATGATCTTGAAGTTTTTATCGACGGCCAAGATTATTTTGACAAGGATCAGAGAAACTAGCTGTTATTTTTCCACTTAGAAGATTTATCTATAAATTAGAAAGTCATTTGAGTCTCTAGCCTGTGGATGTCTCGCTAGAAAATTGTTGAGGAGACATCTTTGTAAACCATTGTCCCGCTGAAAACTATTTTTTCTATCATAATAAAGACTTTGGGGTGAGACTCGAGATGTTCTATGCTTATTGATTTGTGGTACGCATTGACTACAAGCTTCCCTATGTTGTGTTGAATAATGGTAAAATATGTTTTCATCGGATAGAGATAAAATCATACTATTGATAGTTTTGGACTAATCTTAGGTGGTTTGATTCTCTATATGATTAACAAATTGTTTTTAGATAAATACATAGTGTTTTCAGGTACTTTAGTCATTGGCCTCCAAGTTCACAAACTTGGGCAGGAATCATTTTACTTGGATCCCAAATATTTGTGTGGCGGATTTAATTTTCGCTAAGGCTATAGTGTGTATTGGTTTTCTAAAGTGTTTTAGCCATTCATCAAATAAAAAACTCCATAAAAAAATTATTTCTCAACATTTTTTATTTCAAAACCCTTGTATATTTGTAAAATTTTGTGAATAAATTTGAAATTATTTTTTCTAATTGAGGTTTTGGGTTTTTTGAGATTTTGTATATATTTGGGTTTTGGGGTTTTGAAATTTAAATTTATTTTATTTTATATTGGGTATTTGAGTTTCTATGCTAAATTTGTTTCAGGATTGAAGAAGAAATTGGCATTGGAGACCTCATAAGCCTAGACGTCTAGGGTTTTTAGGTTATTTTTGCAAGTTGCCTATTTTCAAATCGGGGAAAAAACCCATTTTCTGAAGGCCCTAGTCATTGCCCAACCTAAAAGGCTAGTGTTTGAGACCTATTTTGCAAGCATTAATAAGGCCACAAGCCCTACAAGGACTAGATCTCATTGCAAACAAGTTTTCTTCAAGGGATTGGTATTTTATCTCTAATAATTGTTTTTGCGGTGATTTTGGGGTTAACATTGTGTTTTCGGGTGGTCATCTTCACTTAAAGTTTTCCTGGCCATCTACAAGGCCCCAAGGCTTCTTGGTTATCTATCTAAACCCTAGTTTCTCATTGTTTCTCTGCGTTTTATTATTGCTGTAATTTTCAGTCTATAACAATGATATATAAGCCCTAAAATCACATTTAAAATTGTCAAAATAACTCAAATTTGCAAAATTTGAATTTTCCTAAATTTTGGCCATTTGAGCATTGGTAATCTATCCTAGATTTGATTTTTTTCTTGTTGTAATTTTACTGCATAACTGAATATATCGTATCTAAATTTTTCTGAATTATTCACCTAAAAGGCTCCAATTTCAAATTTTGGGCATTTTTTTTCCAAGTTCTGGGCATTTTTTGGCATTTGTTCAAGCACTGATATCTCACTAGTCTTTTGATTTCCTCATTGTTATAAGATTTTTTTTTCAAATCTGATATTTTCTGAATATCACACTCTAAAATCCCCAAAAACTTAATTTTTTCAATTTTTGTAAATTTTTCCTAGTTTTTGGCATATTGGGCACTTGTTGTAGCATCATTAGCTTGCTGATCTATCAATTTGTTTAATGTTGTAATAAATTACTTGAGATGTGATATATCAATGAATACTGCATCCTAAAGTGGGTTAAAATCATAAATTTACATTTGTTAATCATTGGAAATTTTTTTATTTCACATGCTTGGTAAATTTCATGATCTAAAGTTATTCTCTTACTGCTGTCATAATACTGATAAGTGCTGAATTTTTTGAAGTATTATTTCTAATTTGAGTTGTTGGAAATCTATCATTTGATTATCTCATCTTGAATTGTCTAAATTTGCACTTGAAAACACCCAAAAATCTTAGTCTAATCTTGTTGATGAATAAAGTTAACTTGGACATTTAAGATCTAATATGCATTGTGGTACTAACATAAGAATATTATTGAGTATCTTTGATTTGCATCTTGTATAAATAATTATTGGTGGATAAGTGCTCTAATTTATTTACTTATATCGTTGAAGTATCTTGTGGATTGATTCATTGACACTTGTATCTGTTAGAAAATTATATATTATGGAGCAATGCAACACATAAAATATGCGAAAAATACAAGCACACAAAACACATAAAACCAGAGAGACACAGATATACATGGTTCACCCAATTTGGGCTATGTCCACCCCGAACAGCCAGTCCTTCCTTTCTATTATCCAGCAAAAATTGAAGAGACAAAACCTACAGTAGATCCACTGTAATATCTTATGTTCTCTCTCACAGTCTCCCTATCTGTTTCTCGCTCTGATAATACACACGTAATGCACAGCCGAAATACAATACCCTCATATATACAAGGGGGTTGCCTTCTATGGCAAAAAACCCTAAACTAAACATAACTTCTACCGTCAGATCATCCGCCTATAAATGACCTAGATTGACTAGAAATTACTATACTTTTACAAGGCAATTTTACATCTGTTTTTAGCTTCGAGGGTGCTGCCCCCGAAACCCCCCGCCAAGGGGGGGCTCCAAAAACCGTTTCCACCCCCCCTGGACCCCCCACGACAGTGATTAATTACGGGCGGCGTTGCCGACCCTTTTAAGGTACAGGGGTCCAATGCTGTGATACAAAGTAAACAAGATAATCAGGCTCCACACCCAACAATCTCCCACTTAGAGACTGATTGTAGAAACTCCACCGTTGCTTCATTTGTTGGACAATGACTCCTCTTTGAACCTGGCTGTTCCTCATCTTCATCGTCATCCTTGAAGACCAATTGACACTGAGCACATTCTCAGTTTCTCCCTGGTTACAACTTTTGTTAGCATATCTGCAGGATTTTGGCTAGTGTGTATCTTTTCCAGCCTCAACTCTCCATCTTCCAATACTGACCGTATGAAATGGTACTTGAGATGTATGTGTTTAGTCCTGGAATGAAATGTTGAGTTCTTTTCAAGATGAATGGCACTTTGGCTATCACTGTATAACGTGCCCATATCATGCTTCTTACCCAATTCATCCATAAACCTTTGTAACTAGATTATTTCTTTACTAACCTCTATAGCAGCAACATACTCTGCTTCTGTTGTTGAAAGTGCAACAACACTTTGGATTTTTGAAACCCAACTGATAGTTGTTCCACCTATAGTAAATATATATCCTGTAGTGCTCCTCCTGTTATCTCTGTCACCTGCCATATCTGCATCAACATATCCCTGTAGAGAAATGTTTGAACCACCAAAGCATAATGCTTGATTTTTGGTACCTCTCAAATATCTGAGAATCCATTTTACTGCCATCCAATTTTATTTTCTTGGATTATTCATGTACCTGCTTACAACTTCCACTGCATGTGCAATATCAGGCCTTGTGCAGACCATTGCATACATTAGGCTTCCAACTGCTGATGCATATGGAACTTTAGACATATAATCCATGTCTTCTTGGGTCTTGGGGCATATCTCCTTACTAAGTTTGAAATGGCTAGCAAAAGGTGTACTAACTGGTTTTGCATTCTGCATATTAAATCTTTTCAACACCTTTTCTATGTACTCATTCTGAGACAATGTTAATTTGCGATTTTTTCTGTCTCTAGCTATCCTCATACCAAGGATTTGTTTTGCAGCTCCCAAATCCTTCATTGCAAATGAATTTGTCAATTTTCTTTTGAGCACATTTATTTCCTACATGTTAGACCCTGCAACAAGCATTTCATCTACATACAATAACAATATAATATAGCTACCATCATTTTGCCTTTTCAGATAAACACAATGATCAGAGTGACATCTAGTATAACCTTGTTCAGAAATAAACTTGTCAAATTTTAGATACCACTGCCTTGGAGCCTGTTTTAAGCCATACAAGCTCTTCTTTAGCCTACACACTAATTTTTCTTTCCCTTTGACCTCATATCCTTCTGGTTGCTCCATATAGATCTCTTCCTCTAGATCTCCATGGAGAAATGCTATCTTTACATCTAACTATTCAAGATGTAAATCTTCTGCTGCTACAAGACTTAAAATAGTTCTGATTGAAGTCATTTTAACAACAGGAGAAAATATTTCATCAAAATCAATACCTTTCTTCTGTGCAAACCCCTTCACCACAAGTCTAGCTTTGTGCCTCTGTTTTCCTCCATCATCTTCCTTCAGCCTGTAAACCCATTTATTTTGCAATGCAGTTTTACCTGCAGGCAACCTGACTAAGTCCCAAGTTTGGTTATGCATTAAGGAGTCCATATCTTCTTCCATGGCTAGCTCCTACTTCTTCCTTCTTTCAACCTGCATTGCTTCTTCATAACATTCGGGTTCACCAGAATCAGTCAACAATAAATAATATAATGAAGGAGAGTATCGTTCAGGGGGTCTACTTATCCTGGTAGATCTTCTAACACCACTTTCAGGTGTTTGAGGTGCCTGTTGCTGTTGTGGTGGTTGTTGTTGTTGTGGTTGTTGATTATTATTATTTTCAGGCACCTTTACTTTTTCAGTTATCTCATCAAGAACCGTGTATTCCTTGCTTTCTTTTTCCTATTTCTTTTCCTGCAACTGATTCTTATACAAGACCTTTTCATTGAATATTACATCTCTGCTCTTAATGATTTTTTGATTTTCATAATCATATAAGCGATAACCAAAATCATTAACACCATATCCAATAAAGGTACATTTCTTTGATTTTGCCTCAAGCTTTGTTTTATTTTCTTTATTAATATGGACAAAGGCCTCACAGCCAAAAGGCTTTAAAAAAGAGTAGTTTACCTTTTTACCTGTCCATGCTTCCTCTGGAATACCACCATCCAAGGAACTTGAAGGCCCTCTGTTTATTAGATAAATAGCAGTATCTACAGCATCTGCCCAAAATTGTAAAGGCAATCCTACATGCAATCTCATGCACCTTGCACGCTCCATGATTGTTCTGTTCATTCTTTCTGACACACCATTTTCTTGTGGTGTTCTTGGAACTATCTTCTCTCTGCGAATTCCATGCTCTGAACAGTACCTATTAAACTCTTTGCTGCAATATTCACCTCCATTTTCTGATCTGAGACACTTCAGCTTCTTTCCTGTCTCAATCTCAACCAAAGCTTTCCATTTCTTGAAAGTATCAAATACATCAGATTTATTCTGAATACAATAAATCCATGTTTTTCTAGTTGCATCATCAATAAAAGTAACATAATAACGAGAGCCATCGAGAGATGATACCTGAGCAGGTCCCCATACATTTGTATGCACAAGCTCCAATTTTTCGCTCTTCTTTTCTTTCCCAACTCTGAGAAATCTGACTCTCTTTTGTTTTCCATAAATGCAATTTTCACAGAAATCCAAATCAACATTCTTCAAACCTGGCAACAAATTTCTTGAGTGAAGAATCTTCATTCCCTTCTCACTCATGTGTCCAAGCCTATGATGCCATAATCTTGCATCTTCTCCTTTGGAAGTTAAAGCATTAACAGAGTTAGAAATACCATTGCATAAATACAATGTACCAACCTTTTCACCTTTTGCTATTACCAACGCTCCTTTGGTGACCTTCCAAGTTTTATCTGTGAAAGTTGTCACACAACCTTCACTGCCTAACTGCCCTATTGAAATCAGATTTTTCTTCAGATCTGGAACATGACTTACCTCCTTTAGTAGCCATTGGTTTCCATTCTGTTGTTTTACAAGAACTTTACCCATTCCAACAATTTTACAGGGTTTATCATCACCCAAGCGAACTTGTCCAAAATCTCCTTGAACATAGTCATGAAAATATTTCTTATCAGGTGTGGCATGGAATGAAGCCCCTAAATCTACAACCCAAGAATCAGTAACATTTTCGAAAGAAAGAATCAAAGCATCTTGTAACACATCACCTGTCACATTTGCTTCATGATTGTTTTCTTGCTATGAATCTCCTTCTTTTCCCTTCCAAGATCTACAATCTTTCTTTAGGTGTCCTCTCTTTCCGCATTTCCAGCACACTATCCCCGATCTGGGCTTGGATCTGCCTTTCCTTTATTTACTGCGATAACTCGAGCTCTTTCCTCTTTCCCTTCTTCTTCCCCTAGACTATGCACTCAAAGCATTACCCGATGTCTCACCAGAGATTTTTCGTCGCATTTCCTCACTAAGGATATCACCGACAACATCATCAAACTTTAAAGTACTAGATCCAGAGATAGAGTTACTAATGGCCATAACTAAACCATTCTAGCTTTCTGGCAATGAGCACAGAAACAAAAGAGCCCTAACTTCATCATCAAATTTTACCCCTACAGAACTTAACTGACTGGTAACTGTATTAAAATCATTTAAATGGTCTGCAACAGATCCACCTTCCGACATCTTCATATTAAATAATCGTTTCATAAGAAATACCTTGTTTGAGGCTGAGGGTTTTTCATATAGTTTCGCCAACATCTGCATCAAACCCTCTGTTGTTGTTTCGTTCGAAATATTGAAGGCGACTGATGCCACAAGGCACAACCGTACTGTTCCGAGTGCCTTTCTATCGAGAATGTTCCATTCCGTGTCTATCATGGCCGCCGACTTCTTTGTTTTTCCGCTCAATGGTAGGTAAAGATATTTCTAATACAGATAATCTTCCATCTGCATCTTCCATAACAGGAAGTTTTGGCCGTTAAATTTCTCGACCCTAAATTTACCATCTTCCGCCATTGCTTCCACTCGAACCAAGAACCCTTCTTTCCTACGAGTTTATTAGCCAAATAGACCTTCGGCTCTGATACCAGTTGTTAGAAAATTATATATTATAAAGCAATGCAACACATAAAATATGAGAAAAATACAAGCATACAAAACACATAAAACCAGAGAGACACAGATATGTGTGGTTCACCCAATTTGGGCTATGTCCACCTCGAACAACCAGTCCTTCCTTTTTATTATCCAGCAAAAATTGAAGAGACAAAACCTACAGCAAATTCGCTGTAATATCCTCTGTTCTCTCTCACATTCTCCCTATCTGTTTCTTGCTCTGAGAATACACACGTAATACACAGCCGTAATACAATACCCTCATATATATAAGGGGGTTGCCTTCTAGGGCAAAAAACCCTAAACTAAACATAACTTCTACCGTCAGATCATCCGCCTATGAACGACCCAGATTGACTAGAAATTACTATACTTTTACTAGGCAATTTTACATCTATTTTTAGCTTCGGGAGCACTGCCCCTGAAACCCCTCACCAGGGGGGGCTCCGAAAAGCGTTGCCGCCCCCCCTGGACCCCCCATGGCAGCGATTAATTACAGGCGATGTTGCCGCCCCTTTTAAGGTACAGGGGTCCAATGCTATGATTCAAAGTAAACAAGATAATCAGGATCCACACCCAACAGTATCTTTAAGCACTCATCTTGCTTAATATTGTCTTCTAAATTTTGTTAAGTATTATTGTCATAAAGTGTAATCATGACTTGAGTACCTAAATCCTTGAGCAAATATTAACTCAGGTGACTTCACTCATAATCATTGCATAAGCATTCTAGTCTTAGTTTTACACTTAATAGCTTACCTCCTAGCATAAGCTAGGTTGATAGACTCCTAGGGCGACCCTTTTTCAATTAGAATGAGGGATTCAACCCTTTTAGTGGTTAATATAGTGGAATTGTAGTCGTTAGAGCCACAGTCTTTGTAGTGTCGGAGGCATTGGGTGGTTAGAACACAGGGGGGGTATCGTTAATCAGGCCTTTGACCGCTTCTCGTGGCTTCCATCCCACAACCTACTTTGAAGACTGTGTTTTATAAAACTGTTAAGAGAGAGGTTCTACTTAGACTAGGCATTTAATCTAAAATTTACCAACATCCTTGCACCACACCTAGTTCTTAGGACTTGCATCTCATATTTGTTAGTCTATCATATTAAGCTGTGGGTGTCCATCTAGTTACTTGGCACTAATTTACAGTAAGCAAGAATTGTGACTCTATAAGGCACTGGTCTCATATTTAAAATCTAATCTAATCATTAATCTTGCTAAATTTAACCAAGTATCTAGGCCACTCATCTGTGTCTCCCAAATAAGTTGGTTCCCAACTTGTTTTCCTTCATCTCATTTCATAGACACTACCCCCCATAGCTTGGTGTTGGGAGATAGCTAGAACAGAGTGGGCGGGGATCAGAGTGACATCCCCCGCCTTGAGTGGTTGTCGCGATGCCTATACAATCTAGGCAACAACAAGACCCAAAAAAATCAATTAGGCATGATCAGGCCAACTAATAAAAATTTGGAATTAGAGGGATAGATGGGGGGAGCCAGTGAGGAGAGGGGATCTCAAGTGAAGGTGGAGGGGGACCATCGATTTTCGGTGTTTCAACCTTCCCGGAAGGTGGAGAGAAATCACCAAGTCGCTACAGATATTGAGAAATAAAATATATGAAGTGGATCCTGCAACTTGGGGGGACTCTTCTTGGGTGCACTCACAAAACATCGGAGCATTATCATACTCTCTATATTGAGGGATATACCAATTACTCTGACTATTCTCTCAATATTTTTCATCACCTAACATGCGACAAGAAGCCATCAATATTTCCTTCAAGGACAATCCTATCTGAGCCTATGATGTTTCAGAAGCTCCCAAAGCTAGAGATGAGCTGGAATAATTTAAGCACTATGATTTAGCTAGAGGGTGGAGGGATTGACCCTATGGAGGCTTGATTTCAGCTAACAAGACCAACTCAATCCCATAAGCAGACCTTTTCTCATGCTTTGGAGTCTGGCACGAGGGTGATTTGGCTGCAAGAAAGCTTACAATGAAGCCCAATCTATGGTTGGGTAGTAAGTGGTATTCCTCAACTCAGCCACTCAATCTTATGATTGTCAGGAGTAAAGGATCACTTCAGTAACATGATCAACGAGTGAAGAAAACTCAGGGAACCGAGCTATCAACAAAGAAGGCTCAGGTGGTTTCCTATGGCAGCAAATATGTTCTATAGTTTGAAAACTTCAGAGCTTAGTGGCAGTCGGATGGTCATTTTATTGGAAGGAAAGTCTTGTTGGTTGTCATTTTATAAACTACAATGGTCTGGATTAGTTATGATTTTTTTCCTTCATTAGATTACCGAGTTTTTGTTTTCGGTTTCGAAAAATATGGTTATGATAGTGTCACTGCTATGTAACTATGTGTTCACAAAGAGTTAATTGATAAATGGGTAGTTTATCCCCTCGCCTTCTGTCAGCTGACTATATGCACCTATTGGTGGTAAATACCATTGTGAAAAAAAGAAAAAAAATGAATTCCTTAAATAGGATGCATCAAGTTACACTTCATAATTACTATAAATATGAATTACAATCTTCTTCTTCAATTGGAGCAATTAGGAAATGATATTCTTGGAATAGTAGGAGGGATAAGGACCAGAAACCATATCGTCAAATGGGACGGCTAGCTCTTCCCTTGCTTGAGATATTTACTGCGATATTTATTTTTGCAAAAATGAATCTCTAATAATTGTGTGCCAACTTCTTTTTGTTTTCTCGCACTCAGTAATTTCCTTTGTATTTTCATCTGTCAAATTAAATTCTAAACTAGGAAGTACATTATGCATGCTCTCATTGGTATTTGAAGATACAGAAGTATCCTCAAAATGCACAACAATTTGTGTCCCTTATGGTGGTCATCCTAAGGAAATATTTAGAAACCCTCGAAGTTCTTTGTATCTCCAAGTTGTATGTGAATCCTAACCATTTGAACCCAATATCTCAAAATGGGCATCATTTCTGCATGCAAGTTCATGGGTTATCACTAACAAATACGTTGAAAGATTGACATCTTCTCGACGAGCTGGAAAAGCTCTATCCCAAACCCGAGGAGAAGCCAGTCTACTTGATGGTGCAAATATCATCGGATCTAAGGCTTTATCAATGTGTTTTTGGAACAAGTTTGGTAGAGGTTGTACTTGTGACTTCATGGTTGTTGAATAAAAAAATTCCTTCTAGCTATGCTATGAATCTAAAATTATGTCATTAGTTGGATGCTACCGTATATATATCTATATAATGTTGCTAATGGGGCATTTGCACCTTTCCTTCCGCAGAATGGCCAAATGTATATCCTCAGTACATATTCCAATACTCCAAACTATTATGATTCAACAAATTCCTCAATGAAAGAAAGGGCTAAAGTTGAATGGATAGTTAAGGAATTGTCTTAACCCAAAACAATCAATGACGTTGTAATGTAACATCTAAGAACCTTGAAAAATATGCCTCTATTATGAGCATTTAAACCAGGAATTCAGGGAAGGGAAAGGGAAAATTGAATTTCGAAGGCAATAATTAGACAAAAGTAAATTTTATGTGGTTTTGTTAGCTTCTAGGACCAATTCTTGTATTGAGGAAACCATAAAAGGCCCTATTCTTCCAACATATTGAAGGCAAATCATCCTTTGATTTAAAGAAAACTCTGGAAATCCTTAGGCTTATTTACATGATGATACCACATGTTTAGGTACAAACAAGAGTTCCATTATTATAATGAGAGTTATGTAAACTCCTATGATAATTAGCTATGCTCACATTTAGTTATTCCAACATACTTATGATTGTGGAACTTGAACCTACTGGACACCACCAAAATGCTTGCGAAGGTCAACTGAGTTAGTTAGGTTGAAATAATTCCACATGGAAGGTGATTGGTCTTATGTAACCATGATTCCATGAGAATGGGTATATGAAGTCTGAGCATCTTAGTAGTCACTCACTTTGGATAATGACGAGTAAGGAGAGTCCCAAAGACTGATGTGCTTCATGACAGGGAACATAGAGACCTAGTGAGATTGAGTCATGTTGCAAAACTAGGCCTTTAGCAATATCTATAAAAAAAGAAATTACTGAGAAATTTGTTACTATTAATACAAATTAATAGAAATTAATAGAGCCCAATATTATTGTAGAAATTAATAGAAATTTGTTACTATCGATGAAATCGAACTGAAATCAAGAGATTACAATTTCCTCTACTATTATGCGGAAAGGAAATCATGATTTAGAAACAAATGCAATGACACACAACCATCAAAACCACAAGAATACAATGATTTTGCAGGGGAACCCAACTGGGAAAAACATCTCCACTAATTTTCATTAATTAGATGAGAATGAGAAACTATTACAATGTCTTGCTTCAATCCTAAAGCACACCTTGCACTGTAAACTTGTTCTCCTGTTCACTGTCCTGCTCTGGCCAACACTTAGCCAATTCAAGGCCCCAAATTCCTTCTATTTCCTTGTGCAATTAAAGAGAAATTAGCCTTCTAAATAATAGGGGAATTCCCTATTTCCTTGCACAAATCCCAAGGAATTGATCACCTGCATCAATGCCAAGCTTGTACACTCAACTAGTATACAATTGACAATGAAAATGATCCTTTTCCTCCACTCCAGCTAGAAAATTTGAATTCCATGCACTTCTGGGCTATTTTTAGCTGATTGACTAGTTTAACAGAGATATCACTGAGTTAACAATATTTCTACTACTCAACTGACCTTCAACTGACTCAACTGGCTACTTGAGCTCAACTAAAAATAATTGAACTAGATTGCTAAATTTTAGCAATCAATACATGCACAACTCTACTCGAAGCCTATAGCTCAAATTTACAGATCTAACTAGTAGACAAGGCCATGTCACACAAGTTAACTGCAATCTGAGTCATCCTACTGACATGGAAAATAGAATTACTAAATTTGGCTAAGGCACAAGTCAAATTTAGCCTTTATTGCTACAATTTGTAACACTCCCTCTTAGCAAGAAAGGGATTTTTCACCACCCATATCCTGCACCTGTGGGATTCAAATTTGCCTCTTGACATGTCTTTGTCAAGATATCTGCATCCTGCTCCTCAGGTGGAATGTACTATAGCATCATTGTTCTCCTTTGGACATAATCTCACAATTGTTGGTAATTGATATCAATGTGCTTGGACCTGTCCTGAAATATTGGATTCTCAGAGAGTTTAATAAAAATTTGGTTATCACAATAAATCATTGTTGGATCCATCTTTTGACTGAAAAGACTCACACGTATTTTCCTCATCCATATGGCCTCACATGTTTCTTGACTTGCAACCATGGCCTCTGTTGAGAAGAGTGCCAGATACCTTTGTTTCCTACTATACCAGGAAATTGCTATAGACCCAACACTTAAGATAACACCTGAAGTAATTTTCTTGTCTGATAGACTCCCTACCCAATCTACATCAGTGAAGCCTTGGAGCCTCACTCCCTTTGTCCTCATATACCATAACCCATACTCTGTTGTGCCTCTAAGGTATCTTAACACATGATTTGTTGCCTTCCAATATTGCTTGGTAGGCTCCACCATGGCTTGACTCAACTGATTAACTGCATAGCATATGTCGAGCTTTGTGTTCACCAAATACATCAAGGATCCTACAAGTTGTCTATAGATGGTAACATATACTGCCTCTACTGAAGAAGCACTCTCCTTCCTACAGTTTGTAGCTAGAGGTGTGTCCTTAGGTTTTTAGTTCTCCATGTGAAATATTTGAAGTATTTCAAAGAAATACTTCCCATGACTCACAAACAACTCGCCATTACCTTGTCGTACTTCCAGCCCAAGGAAGTAATGCATCAAGCCTATTATTAGGATATTCTGACATATAGGATATAGTTAAGAATAACTTAGTCTAGTTTAGAGTTAGGTAAAGTGTGTTTCTTTACCACGTACATTTGTAACTTATAATCCGATGGTCACGATTTGTAGTTGTTACACAGTAATTTGTCACCGTCCCTACCATTCCCCGTCCCGCACAATGGAGGACCCATAACGTGACCTGTGAACACTGTCATGCACTGAAAACATCATCATTGCATCCCTCTGAGTATGAGCTTCATTTCCCCTTGAGACATCTCCTTGCAAAATCCATGAAAAACAACTCTTTTTGCATTGGCGCGGGTAGACAGTTCAGTACTCGCGCCACTCAGGGAAATCCTGTAAAGAGGTCGCGCCACTTGGCGCTCTGTCATAGAGCAGCAATCGCGCCACCCATTTTAGGGACTGTTTTTTATATATGGATGGCGGAAGTTGAGTTCAAACAAACTCACAACCACTGCCTATCTTGAGTTGGGAGTTTTGGCTACGGGAGTTCTATGGAAGGGAAGTAGTTTTGCCACCTTCTATGGAACCTTCCTTGTTGATAGGGCCAATCCCATAATAATAGGGATCCCAACTCCCTCCTTCCCCCTCTATATAAGCTTGCTCAGATCCATGGCAAGCTAGTCTTGAAGTGCTGAAGCTTTGCATCTCCTATTCACAAGTGCCTTTGTGCTGAAAAGAATCCTTCCTTTCCCTTCAGGCCCATTCGAGCAAGGAGACCATTGTCACGAGACTCTGGAGAGGTTTCCCTTTCCCCCGGCGAGCTTTGCGAGGCGTGGACAACCGGAGACCCGCGCGAAGGAGGCTGCAGCGTCAGAACTTGGTTGTAACTTCTATTCGTTTACCACTTTAATAGATGACTATGATTATGGTTCCACTCCTTTTCCATTATGTTAATGCGAGTAATGTCTTTTCTGACCGATGTTTAGTTACGTATGCTGGTTCCTATGCTTGTATCTGTTTGTTCTTTCTGTGTGCAGGTGTTCATCCACGGAGATCGTGGAAGGATTGTGATCTGCCAGGACTGAAGGACGAGGGCATCTCTTTTTCAGATCGAGCGCTGGAATCCAGGTAGGTTCTTATCCCAAATCTTTCATTCGTAACTAGGAGCCTGCGTCATAGCATTGTTTGTTTGTTGCTAGACCCCTGCTGGGCTAGTAGGGATCGCCTCTGTCCGCAGAGGGGATTTACCTTCCCAACAAATTGGCGACTCCACTGGGGAGCCGTCCGGTTTTCCTTGTCTCGTTTATGATCGGTTCGCTTTGATTGTTTCTCCTTGCTTGATGAACCTTCTGGGTTGGGTTCTTTCATTATTTTAGCCTTGTGGTTTGCTTAGCTTGTGTTGGTCTTTTTCTCGGATTAGCTTGTTTTTAGTTTTCATTGAAGAATTCGACTGGCGCGGGTTTTTACCTGACAGTCGCGCCACTTGGCGCGTGTTGCATTTGTCTGTCTCGCGCTACTCGGCCTCTGGCGCTAGTTTCAAGGCCACAGTCGCGCCACCCCTGTGACTTTTTTGAATTTCTTCAATTTTTGGCTTTCTGAGTTTGACCAATACTTTTCTTCTTGATTTCCTGATTGTTTGAGTGCATTGGAGCCTGGTTTGACTGGAATTCACCGCTATCCTTTGGTTGTTTGCCTCTATCTATCGGTTTCACGATTTGAGCCCTAGGGCATCTAGTGGCATAGTGAATCGAGCCCTCCTTGGGAGCTTTGGTATCTTGATTGTCCTGTCGACTTGTTGATTGATTCTCCACGCCCTCTTAGCAGTCTTTGATTGTTTTGTTGCGTCTTTTGAGTGATTGTTCATTCTTTCATTCAGAATTCGTTTGCCCTTGCTTTGGACCCAGATCACACGGTCCATTGGGTGTTTTTGAGTCTTTCTTCGATTTGAGAGACTTTGGGTCGATTTAGAGGTTTGGTTGCTTGCTTGGTGAGTGAATGTTGTTTGCTTTGCTCTCTTAGTTATCATTTCTCTAATTGTTCCTTTTGGTTTTCAGTGCACATTAGCCATTAGACATTGAAAATTTTAAAAAAAAATAAATATAGTCTCTTTTGTTTTTAATTAGTGCAAATTGTCATCTTTTCCGTATCACTAGTGATTAGTGTTTGAATGAAAAATGTGCAATTGCATTAGTTGCATTAGAGACATTCTTGTTTGTATTCCGTTCATTTCGTTTGTATTAAAGCTCTCAACTCTCATTTAACTAGTTTTCATCGAACGAAATGTTGCATCGTGGCATATAGCTTGCATTTAGGAGACACTACATACGATAAGGCCTGGAAATTGAAACTTAATTGAAGATCAGCTGTAAAATTCATTCAATTAACCTAAGGCAACATTGGAACTTAACGCAACATATTTAGAAGGTCTAGGCTAGAGACGTGTTCCGGCGTCGTTAAACCTAGCAGCTGTCGTTCGCCTATTGGCTTTAGACAGCACTAGTACGGACTTGCGCTCCCCGTACCGTCGAGTATATAAAGGGAGACCCCTATGGGTTTGCAATCCTTTATCCACAGGAAGCCGAGTCTGCCGCCTTTTACCCGTGATACACCGAACACAGCATTCGGGGAGACTACCTGCACGTACGGAAAGTCCTTGGTCGATTTCTGTTTCATTTTTGAAACCAAGGTGTATATTGCAGTTCACGGATATTTGGTACACCCTTTGTGCCTAGTTTTTCTTGAGCAGTCATTTGGTCTTTTCTGACTCCCTAAACTTGAAAAGACCGTCAAGCGCTTGTCCTTTCACGCTTGTATCAACTCTGAAAGAGATAGAGTCATCTTTTTATCGTTTCTTGACTCTTAAAACATGAAACGGTAGAATTTGTTTATTTTCCAATGTCGTAAAATCAATCTCCCACGATTACACACCCGTTTAGACATTGCTTGTTGACCGTTTGATCGTGTGTCTTAACTCGTTTTCAGCCTGTGTGTGGTTTTGAGTTTGATGGCAACTTTTTCAGAGTTTACCAACCAAGGAATCCCCTCAGAAGGGAATCCTGGTCATTTTCCTCCTTTTGGAAATGTTGGTGCTCCTTACATGGCGACGTTGTCCCTTCCTGGATTAACGGTTGGGTTGCCTGTTTGGTTGTTCTCAACCTCTCTAGTTCCGAATGTCTCCACTACTGTTCAATCAGTTCCTCCGACGGAACACCATCATGTTGATTCCAAGGTGGACCTCTCCCCTTCTTCGCCTGTTTCTGCGTCCTCCTCTTCTACTTCGCCTGGTGAAAGTCTGGATTCGAGTAACCAGGTGGCTAAGAAGAAGAAGAAGAAGACAAAGAAGAAGAAGTCTGATAAGCGAGAGATTAAAAGTGCTTCTATTGCTCCTGAAACATCTCCTCTTGATAACCCTTCCAACCCTCCTCGGAAAGTCAAGTTCCCCTGCATGTTGTGCACGGGAGACCATCTTCTTCGAGACTGCCCTGGCATTCCCAAGGTACTCGAAGTATGGTCAAACGGTCGCCCACCGTTGTCTTTGGCTTCCGGGAGTCAGGTTGGGGGCACTGGTAAGGCTGCTAAGAAGCAGGGTAAGATCACCAATCCCTGTAAGTTGTGTGAAGGGCACCATGCTATTCACCTTTGTCCTTATATGGATGAAGCCAAGCGAGTCTTGGAAAACCTGACTGTTTCTACACCACGCCTCCCGGCTGGTTATAAACAGCTTTCTTTGAGTCTTCCACCGGCTGATCCCACGATTGGTCAAGAGTCATCCTTGGTCGATCCCACTCCCCTAGAAATTCAAATTCACGAATCCGTCCTTGACCAACCATTGGTCGTCAGATCGGTTGAACTGGCCCCGTCCACGGTGCACCAGGTCTTTTCTGTTGAGAGTGGACCCCATAACCCTCATGTTCTTCTGGTCTCTTCAGATTCTTCAGATTTGGAGAAAGATTCTCCTGTCCCTGTACTTCAAGAAGCTCCTCCTCCGCCTCCCATGATGGAGGCTACGGAGGATATTCCTCCCGTCTTTGAGATGGAGGTCATGGAGGAGGCTTCTGCTTCTGTAACATCAGGGGAAGACCTTCGCATTTCGATGGTAGCCCCTCCGAGTAGTTTGGTCGCTTCCTTTGATTGGAATCGATTTGCAGAATTTCGCCTTCCGTCTTATGTGCCTTTCGAGATCACAGTACAGGCTCTTGGTCTGGTTGTACCCAACACCATTATAGACGAAGGTGCGTCTGTTAGTATTTTGTCTTCAACTAACTGGCAAGCTTTCGGTTCACCACCGCTTGCGCCTGTTACGCAGAATCTGTTGTCATTCAATAGAAGGACCAGTCAACCATTGGGGATCCTTCCAAGGTTACCAATTACTTTGGGAGGGAAAACCATCCATATGGATGTGATGGTCGTTCCAGGCCCCTTGGATTTTCATCTGCTCCTGGGGCGCGATTACACCTATGCCATGGGAGCGCTTGTCTCCTCCCTTTTTCGTGTGGCCTGTTTTCCGCATGAAGGACGGATTGTGACCATTGATCAGCTGTCGTTCTTTGGTCCCAATGTAGCATCTGGTCCGCCATCACCCCCTCCTGGTTTCTATCCACCCGTTGTATCTGCTCCGCCGCAGGTCAACTATGTGGCTACTTACCCCGTGCCTGTGCTCAGTGACGATGCCGTCGTGCATCGAGTGCTGGGGGCATTGGGTCCTGACTTCCAGGATGATTTCCTCCCATCTGGTGTGGAACTCTTGGAAGCAATGACTTCTTGTTCATTATGATGAAGTCGGTCGGAGCATGGTTCCTTTCCTGTGTCAAGCTCCTTAAAAAATGAAACCAGGTCGTCGGAGCATGGTTCCTTTCCTGTGTCAAGCTCCTTAAAAAATGAAACAAGGTTGTCGGAGCATAGTTCATTCTGCTTGTGTCAAGCTCCTTAAAAAATGAAACAAGCTGGTCGGAGCAGATTTCCTTGTCTTGTGCCAAGCTCCTTAAAAAATGAAACAAGGGTGGTCTGAGGATAGTTCTTTTAATGTGTCAACCTCGTTAAAATAATGAAACACGTTCCCGTTCAATTCGAGTCTTTGTTTAGATCTCGTAAAATCCCAGTCGAGTCTTTCTCTTGATCTCGTAAATTGAACCTTCACTCCATCTGCCTTTCATATGAACTGAAGCTTGGGGGGCATGTACCTCGAATTGAGTCACCATGCTGGGGGCATGCTTACTTTTTCAAGCATAGTTTGTTTCCGTTTCAAGCTTGTGTAAAAATGAAACCGGTTTCAAGCATAGTTTATCTTTGTTTCAAGCTTATGTAAAAATGAAACCAACTTCAAGCAGAGTTTCCTGATTTCAAGCTTGTGTAAAAATGAAACCTTTCCCATTTTACCTCTTGTGATTGCCATTTTATCAGCCTGTCTTTGCCAGATGAACCTTGGTTTTCTCACTCCATTGTCACTATCTGCTTGGCCGATCATATGCCTTCACTTGGAACCGCTGCTATGAGTGGTCTTGTTAGCCAGCCTCTCGACCTTTATTTGTTCAGAGTAGTTCCACCATTACCGGAACCAGTTGCTACCCTTTATACCACTCGTTCCTCCAGGAGGAGTCATCTTTCAGCTCTTTTCTGACTCTCTAAACATGAAAAGATTGCCGAGGCCCTTGTCGTTTCGATCTCGTTAAAATGGACACGAATCGACATTCACCCGGTATAAGTTTAACCCTTTTTCGGGCCGGGATGGATTGATTACGAAAAAGGAATACCCTAGCCTATCGCGACTAGGAGGTTTTCCCGGATATTGTTTTCTACCTTTTCGGATCTGGGAAACTATTTACGAAAAGGGACCTGTGGAGTTTTCTTTTTCGCTGTCTTTTCAAACTCTCTAAACATGAAAAGACGCCGAGTTCTTCCTTTGTCAGACTCGTTAAGCCCTGATGACATTGGGTTTCGTCGAAATGACGTTCTCCGAGTTTCTCCTTCCTAGGACTCGTTAAATGCACTAGGATGGATTCGCCCGAAGGGCGGACTTATATCACAAGCATATGCTATCCCCTTCAAGCTTGTTATCAAAAATAATTGGGGTACTCGCGAGAAATGGTGGGGGAAAAATGGAACCATTGTCGTTGTCATCGGCAGTATGTCGCTCTTGAACATGGCACTTGTCTGCATTCGTGTCGGGTTGGGGACATCTCATCTCGTTGTTTCACTTTGCTTCCATGGGTTTGGGTAATCTCTTTTGACCTCTCATCTGTTCACTGCCTCATCGCCATGACCTTTGATCTGTTGATGTCAAATACTGCCAAGTCCATTGTCGTGCCGTTTATATGTTCAAGAGAAGTTGGCCTCTGCGAATATCAACCTTCCTCTGTTTCTCATATGATCCTAATTCACAACAAAACATTATGTTCCTCTGTCTCGTGTCGATGATGTGGGAATCATTATGGCTCACCTTCGATCGAGATCACTTCCTGTCGACTTCAACTCATTATCCAGGAAGTTGGTCTAGAGACTCCTGATGGTACCTTGGGGCCTGCATGCCTTAATGGCAGGTTCGTCGCATTCGACGAGAGGTTTTCATTATTGACCTCCGATCGGATGATTCTGCGGGTGTTCGACGTCAGCTCATTTATTCACACGCCGTGGATTGTACCTGTAGTACCTTGGGGACCATTGTCATTATCGGTGGTTCCTCTCGCGTCTGTTAACGGCTTTCATCATTGGCTGGTAATCAGGCGATGTTCTTGCATGTTCGACATCAGCTCACATATTCGCGTGCTAGAACTTGTACTTATTTGGGTCGAGATGGAGCGCAAGACCCTGGATTGTGTCTGTTGTAATCCAGGCTGCGAGTGTGGATTATTGTCATTATGTACATGACTCAATGATTGGATGGCTGCGACCATACCCGAGTCTATTTGTTTGATCTTAGTTGGATGGCTGCGCCCATACCCTGGATCCGGATTATAGCATACTCTGTTCGGATGGCTGCGTCCATACCATATATATACATCATGTACTTGAGATATCAGTTGTATATGTCTGTGCAGGTTTTCCGACGGCGGGCCTTCAGTTGGACATGTTCTCGTAAAGCATTTCACCCCTCTCTCTCGGGCCTCATGCTTTAGGGGGCATCTGTTACACAGTAATTTGTCACCGTCCCTACCATTCCCCGTCCCGCACAATGGAGGACCCATTATGTGACCTGTGAACACTGTCATGCCTTGAAAACATCATCAATGCATCCCTCCGAGTATGAGCTTCATTTCCCCTTGAGACATCTCCTTGCAAAATCCATGAAAAACAGCTCTTTTTGCATTGGCGCGGGTAGACAGTTCAGTGCTCGCGCCAATCAGGGAAATCCTGTAAAGAGGTCGCGCCACTTGGCGCTCTGTCATAGAGCAGCAATCGCGCCACCCATTTTAGGAATTGTTTTTTAAATATGGATGGCGGAAGTTGAGTTCAAACAAACTCACAACCATTGCCTATCTTGAGTTGGGAGGTTTGGCTGCGGGAGTTCTATGGAAGGGAAGTAGTTTTGCCACCTTCTATGGAACCTTCCTTGTTGATAGGGCCAATCCCATAATAATAGGGATCCCAACTCCCTCCTTCCCCATCTATATAAGCTTGCTCAGATCCATGGCAAGCTAGTCTTGAAGTGCTGAAGCTTTGCATCTCCTATTCACAAGTGCCTTTGTGCTGAAAAGAATCCTTCCCTTCCCTTAAGGCCCATTCGAGCAAGGAGACCATTGTCACGAGACTCTGGAGAGGTTTCCCTTTCCCCCGGCGAGCTTTGCGAGACGTGGACGACCGGAGACCCGCGCGAAGGAGGCTGCAGCGTCAGAACTTGGTTGCAACTTCTATTCGTTTACCACTTTAATAGATGACTATGATTATGGTTCCACTCCTTTTTCCATTATGTTAATGCGAGTAATGTCTTTTCTGACCGATGTTTAGTTACGTATCCTGGTTCCTATGCTTGTATCTGTTTGTTCTTTCTGTGTGCAGGTGTTCATCCACGGAGATCGTGGAAGGATTGTGATCTGCCAGGACTGAAGGACGGGGCATCTCTTTTTCAGATCGAGCGCTGGAATCCAGGTAGGTTCTTATCCCAAATCTTTCATTCGTAACTAGGAGCCTGCGTCATAGCATTGTTTGTTTGTTGCTAGACCCCTGCTGGGCTAGTAGGGATCGCCTCTGTCCGCAGAGGGGATTTACCTTCCCAACAGTAGTGATCCGAAAGTTCACTCTCTCCTCGGTATTAACGACACTTGATTCGTGGCTTAACACCCGATTGGTCCATGATCTCTATTTAAAGAGCATGGAGGGTCATTTGTTCGTTAATCGTTTATGAGAGAAACATATGTAACTTTTCTTTTTATATTAATAAATTGCCTGAAGTGGTCGCGTTGGCTCAGGCCGTGAACTGTTTCCCTCTTCGAGTGTTTTAACACTGGTGTACTGATTTGTGATATGTTTGTGAGCGGTGACCTTTGGTTCTTGATCTAAGGAACTTACCCTGTAAATTCCTACATGGTATCAGAGCTATTTTGAGGGTTGCATCCATTGTTGATAAAAATCCGAAGCCGGTTTGACTGCATGCGAATGTCATTTTTTAGATCTACTATTTTTGAACATTTTCAGGCCTGGATAATTGCTATGTTCTGTCCGGAGCGTCTGTTATAGTGAGGAACATCTTTCGTTTCATGAGAAAAGGTTTCCGGTTGCCCAAGTTATGTTAGTTTAGATCTGGAGGTATAAAGCATTTTTTTTTTGCAGTTATATTTGTTAATAGTTCTGCTTATTTAAGTTTCTTTTGTTTATTTTTGGTTTTAAGTTTTTTTATTTGTCGGGATCTATACCCTCTTCTCTGTGTATGCTCTTTTTTGTGCGTTGTGTGTGATCTCAGCAAATTAGAAATAGGAAAAGGAATTTTTTTTGCTACGTATGCTCTTTCCCCACGTCTTTGTGCGATCTCGGGAAATTGAAAATAGTGAAAAAATCGATAGTTGCCGATAAGGCTAACCGAAAACCTAACAATCAGTCGTAAGGGTTTTCTTTTTCATTTGTTTTTTTTTTCTTGGTTTTTGTGCAGGAAAAGGCACGCACACTGAAGAGTTAAAAAAAAACACCTACCTCCTTTCAAACAATAACAAAATCCTTTTACTATCTCACTTGGTGAGGAGTTAGTTTATGAGAATAGAGATCTTGGGTTCAAATCTCTTTCTCAAGCTTCTTTTTGTAAAAAAAAATTGTTAAAGGAGTGGGATTTTTTTTTTAAAGTTGAACTTCTTCATCAAATTTCAATCCGCTCCTGTAACTATTCGGCATTACAACTCAATTTTTTCAAAAAGGCATAACTTCTTCATTCGGAAGCCGTTTTTCGAACTGTTTTTTTTTTAATCGGCCTATTTTTTCGAGATATTTCCATTGGAGCAATTAATTTTAGCTTTTCTTAACTTCATTTT